>QODF01000162.1:286353-301311 GCA_024372805.1 Oostethus manadensis | reverse complement strand
ACCCTCCAGTACCCTTGCAAGGGTGTAGAGCTGGTCCAGTGTTCCGCGACCAGGACGAAAACCACATTGCAGCTCCTGTAACCGAGGTTCGACTAACGGTTGTACCCTTCTCTCCAGCACCCTGGAGTAGACTTTCCCAGGAAGGCTGAGTGTGATCCCCCTATAGTTGGAACACACCCTCCGGTCACCCTTTTCAAAAATGGCGACCACCACCCTGGTCTGCCATTCCAGAGGTACTGTTCCCGACTTCCATGCAATGTTGTAGAGGCGTGTCAACCAACACAGTCCTCCAACATTCAGATCCTTGAGGAATTCCGGGCGGAACTCGTCTACCCCCGGAGCCTTGCCACTGGGGAGTGATTTGACTACCCCAATTACCTCGGCCACGGTGATAGAACTGTCCACGTACGTGTCCTCAGACTCTGCTTCCTCTACGGAAGGGGAAGGTATGTCAGTGGGATATGTGTATAGTTGGCTAGTGTATATGTATATGATTGATTTTTTACACATAATACAGTTGATGGCCTAGTCACTATGCCCTAGTGGCTGACATGTCGGCCACAAAGTTGGGAGATCTGGAAGATCTGGAAGAGGTGGGTTCGTGTCTCCGCTTGGGCATCGCTGATTGAAATTTGCATGTTCTCCTCGTGCATGCGTGGGTTTTTTCTCCGGTATTCCGGCGTCCTTCCAAATTCCAAAAATGTGCATGTTGGTCAGTGGGAGACTCTAAATCAGGGGTCTCAAACTCAACTTGCTGCAGCCTCGGCGCACATGTTGCACGTGCAATTTAAAATACCTTTTTTTTTTATCCAATCTTGTCAAACGGCTTTTTAATTTTTTTTTTAACACAAAATAAGATAAACACAAACACTGGTGTAAAGACGTTGTATGAAAAACTACTAATAATATTATAAAAATATATATTATAAAATAAATATTATCAATAAATTTTTCACTCATTGAAAAATGTTTCTGTGCTTGCATCAAGCCCGGTCGATGTCACGCCCCGGAGAGCCACATACCCCACCGTGGTTGGTAGATTCGTCAGCGCCGCCTACAACACTAAAAAGTGCCATTCAAATAAAACTCAAGGGCCACACTAACATTAAACTTTCATATTAAGGTGGGGGCCACAAAATATTTGTATCACGGGCCTCAAATGGCCCGCGGGGCTGCAAGTTTGTGACCCCTGTTCTAAATAGCTAGGAATGTGAGTGTGGATAGTCAGCTGGCGTAGGCAAGCAGCTTAGAAAATGCCCATCTGTTTTCTAAAAAAAGGCTATTCTATTAGAATATGTTGCAAAAAGAAGGCCTGTGAAGCCTTCTGTTACTGTGCACTCTAACGGTCACCGCTGAAAAAGATGTTACGGAAGAAGAAACACCGCCGAAGCGAGCTGTGAGCAAAACACATTTCTGAATGTATGCGATCAAACACATGGGGGACGGATGTAGAGGGCGCGGGCAGGCGCTTGGAGAGAAAGGGTAATAGCAAACTCAGCGGACAGTGACCAATGAGACGTCTACGGGGGAACGGCTTTGGCATAACAAATCAGTCGTGGAGGAGACAGAAAAGGAGACCCATAAGAACTGCTGTGGCGTGACAAATTATGAATGTCAAGAGAGAGGGAGGAAGCGGAGCTAAGAGGGGACAGAGGTGTCAGAGAGTTCCACAAGAAGTGCACAGCGGCAAACAGCATCGGGCCAAAAAACAGATGCAGAGGGTGAAGACTGTGACAAGAACATGTTCTTGGAGGGTCAACCAAGCAAAGACAGGAATGAAAGGAGGTTGCCAATGGCACACGCTGGCTTGTTACTTGGTACTGCGCTGAAAGCGGTAGCCCTGCAGATTTTACATAACACATGAGATCAGTGTTCCCAAGAACTGAAACATCAGCGTGCATATGGTCTGAAAATGATTTTTTATTAGAGATGTCCGATACTGAGTTTTTGCCGATATGCCGATATTGTCCAAACACTGAATTTCCGATTCCGATATCAACCGATACCACTAACTTTTAGATCACCTACTTTTTTTGTGATGCCCCAATAGAGGCATTTCACAAATGAACACTGTCTATCCGAAATAAGAAGACTACTTCAACTTAAGTTATGCAAAAGTGCCATATTTATTTGTACATGTTGTCCCAGACAACAGCTCTTCCTGAGATCATCCTGACAATGTCCATTGCAACTAGGACAGATCTGCCTTGCTCACAAATTGTAAACAACATTGTAAAACTTTGTGTAGCGATTAAGCCACTCAAGGCAGGCATGCTAACCTGGTATCTGCTTGAAGACCAGGTATTTGTTGTGATGCTAATTTCTACAGCATCAGAAATTAGCTTCTCGACATGTCCGTGAACAACACTGTACAAGTCATGGAGGAAAACATCCAAGGAATACATGCGATTAGGCATGGCAAAGCGTGGTAGGAGGAATTCCAGGAGTTTGCGAGAATCCGGCGTCTTGCATGGTGGAAAACGGCAGGTAATCGAGCGCAATGCACTCCATGATTTTTTGGCTTTTTTTCAATTTTTTTTTTTTCGGTGGTTTTGCATTACTTTGCTGCACAAACGCTTCATGTACCTCGGGATGGTTCTTCCTGATGCGAGCGAATAAATTTGAAGTAAGCAACTTCAAATTGTTAAACTTTACAGTTTTGTCATCCACGGGTGAAACTTTTTAAAAAATCCGGACCAGTGACATTTTGTGTAGGAAGGAGCGAGGAAGCTCGTTAGCCACGACAGTGCTGCTGTTAATTTGCCTCTAGGTGCGGTTTGATGAGTTCACCAATCGCGCGCCGATAATTATGCTTATATCGGATCGACAATATCGGTCGGACATCCCTATTTTTTATGTTCTTGAAATGTGAAAACATACATACGTACTCATACATCATGCTTTGCACGTGTACGGAAGAACATGAAGCTAAAATAAGATGAGAAATGATGGAAAAAAAAGAAAAAACATTTTTTTTTGGTTATAAGTCAAATGTATTTTTTTCGTCCATCCATTTTCTATACCGCTTCTCCTCATTAAGGTCGCAGGTATGTTGGAGCCTATCCCAGATTACTTCGTACACCCTGGACTGGTCGCCGGTCAATCGCAGGGCAGACATACAACCATTCACACTCGTGGACAATTTTGAGTCGCCAGGTAACCTAACATGCATGTTTTTGGAACGTGGGAGGAGTGAAACCGGAGGACCCAAAGAAAATCTATGCACGCACAGGGAGACCATGCAAACTCCACACAGAGAAGCCCAATAGAGATTTGAACCCTGATCTCCTGACTGTGAGGCCAACATGCTACCCACTCATCCACTGTGCAGCCCCAGATGTATTTTTATTCCACAATTAATTTCAAGAAAAAACTCATTGCAAAGTACGAAACTGGCATCCATTATACAGATAAACAATAAATGGTATGGCCATGGAAGAATAATTGAAGGAAGCCAAAGTTGCAAAAGTTTTTGACAAAACAGAGATCAGGAATGATTGAAGATGTTGAGAAGTTGTTGGTGTAGATTCAATAAGAGTCTTCAATTAGGGTAAACGTGATGTTAAACATTTATCCATTTCATTCTACCTATCATCATTCATCATTTTTTAACAATTTCCTGCATTTAAAGCTATACTTATTGTTTATAAAATGTATTTTTTGTTAATATTCTGGGGTGTCTGGAACCGATTAATTGGACCTACATTATTCCATGTGAGAACATTTGATATTCTCTCAACGTTTGGAATAAAATAATAACAAAACCGAGATTATAGTCATTGCACGTTGCATTGCATGTGCACACTGTTAATGCAGTGCAATGCAGTGCAGTCACTTATTATCCGCCACGCCCCCCCAGGGGCCAGAAATGATGCCGCATCCCCCCGTTTTAAATACTAGTGACAAACTGATGATATCTATTTATTTATGTGTACTGAAAATGCAACAAACTGGAAAGCTGTTAAGCATACAAGTATATTCCTGAGTCAAATCACATGTCGAGTATGATCAATTTGGACATCTTGGCAGGTTTACACTAACATTGAAAGTACTCCCTGCGTCTCGCGCCCATCCTGACAGTTAACCCCCCCCCCGGTGGTCCCGCCTCACTATTTGAGAAGCACTGGTGTAGTAGTACCTGCTGCTGCCTTTCTTTCAGCCCGTGTGGGTTCACTTGCAAAAAACAACCATTGGAGCGCTCCGGTGCTGGTCCCGAACCCATATAAAAGGGAGGGTTCAGGTGGTCAGGAAGGGCATTCAGCGGAAAAACCAAAAACCAAAAACCACTACATTTACATGCAATGTGCATCAAATTTGAAAAGATAAACAGGAACGCATTACTCCCCAATAAAACTACTACTTTCATCATAACAAACAATTGCTTGTAGGCAATTGCATTCTAATGCTAATTAACATAGAAACAATGATGACTTGCATTGGGGCTCATTCAGAAAGACAAGTCACTGACAATAATCCATAATACAAATCAAAACAATAACGATGGGCTTTTATTTAAATGTATTTGGATTTGCGCTTGTTTATTTTCAACATAACTCACAAAATGCCGGCAGATATTTATGCCCAAGGAATAGGTCATGTGTAACAAACTACCTACCAGTGGGCGATTTTTTTCCAGCCTACATCATAAATGTGTTTATTTATTTATATGTAAATTCAACCCTGCAGTCCTCAAGAATAAAGACAAAGTCGCTGTGGATCTGGAAAGTCTCCGGATCAGTTCAGAACCACGGAATGAAAAACGTATGCTCTGGTGCAGGGTTATACTTCAAAATCACTGATTCGCTCATTTCACTGTCAATCAAAATCCTTGGACAGCTCATCCAATCATCATGCAGAAGCCGAGCGGCCGGACCAGCCAACTGCCCAGTGGACCCTCAGAGATGCTGAGTGTCCGATGGGGGGGACAATGAACTACTTTGCAGGGAAGCAGTATATGATTGGAAGGCTAAACTCTAAACTCGTATTGCTACTTGTTTTGTATATTTCTTAGCTACCTTTAAGATGTTAAGTTGCTGTGTGAAGATTTAGGAGTTCTTTCTGAGATGAGTCAGACTACTATTTTGAGTAATGACCTCCTCAAATTTCCGATGGGTTGTAATGATGATGATGTGATCATAACTCATTATTGGCTACCTTTCCTCACGGACTCATGAGTACCCTGAGCATACACACAAACAACCTGAGCTTTCCTTGGACCTCTATGAGCGTCATCAAATGTGCGAAACCAAAACCTGAGAACTTGAAGTCCAACTTCCACTCTCAGTCTTGCAGGAAACCCCTAATTTATTATTTCATTTTGCATTTTTTTTTGCCACGTATTTAGTTAATTATGCATACTGTATGTCCATATGTATGTCCTTATTTTCTTTCTGTTTTGCAGCAGCGGGTTCTGGCACTAGACGGTTCTGGAAATGTACTTGAAAGTGATGCCACATTTGCTGTATACGTTTATTTTTTTCTAAATAAAAAATGAAAATAACAAATTCTCAACTGAATAAAACAACTGCCTGCATCCCTCGGGCAGAAACAATTTTCAGGTTTGGTTTGGAGCATCTGTTGGTTGCCCCTTGGTTGCAGTGGAAAGTTTTTAATGTTTTTTTAACGTTGTGCGATGGTTACCATGGTTGGTTCCCTCACTTCTAATGTGAAGTCACTCATTTTGTCCACACTTTTCACTCAGGGAAGCCCTTTCTCATTGGAAAAAAGAAAAAATCTCACCATTACTCTTGTTCTTCTGTTCCCACATACCCCGACAACTATGAGCTAAACTGCAAAACAGCAAACTGCAAAAGGTTGACATCCCATTAGAAAAGTTAACCAGGCTACATCCATTTCTCAATTACTAGGCAAAATTGTCCATTGATGTATTGCATCAATAAATGTAACACTTTTGCATTTGATTGCATTTGCATTTGATTAATGGACGATTAGGTTACTAGCCCCCCTCCAAAAAAACTGATTTCATAAGGCCCTAACTAATGTTTCCCCTTAAGTATCTGAGCGTACACAAAAACAACTTCAACACCCCTTGATACCCCGCGATATCTGACGTGCACACTGTAGTATCGCACCTGTCCAAAACTTGAGAACAGAGCACTTCCATTCCGTCAAACGTTTGTATATGACTCGTTTCAAACAGACTGCAAGGAGGAGTCCACAATATCGCTTTCTTAATTCCCAACCTCTGACAAAACCAGCCATAGCCTCGTACAATTGACCACCTGATCTTGTGGAAAGCAACCCTAGTTATGTACTATGTGGAATATGGAGTCCCATCCAGTCTCTTGGACTTAAATTGTTTTCGCACAAAGTACGTGCATGGTGGCGTGATAGTGATGTTTACTTCCTGTCCGTGACCCGCTTCTGATCACCGCGCTAAGAGCTACAATTAAACATAGCTACCGCATAGTCACTGCAAGCAGGAATCGTGTGATCAGGTATGGACTAGTCACCTTGGCGGAAGGACCCGCCCACAGCATGTATTGCGTTTGCTTTTTCTCACCAGCTAGAGCCATCAAGTAAATGCAATGACAAAAAGCAAACGGAAAAATAAGACAATGACAAAATGTGAAAAAAATATGTTATTTGTATTCTTTTTTATTATTGATTCTCATTGTATTTCCTTTTAATTTTGGCACTCCTGTGATTCATTTCCATTCATTTTCTTATTCACCAATTATATTGGTAATTAGGTATACTTTCATTTCTTTGAATTTCACTTTCACTTTTAAAGCAGCTTGTTGTGGCACTATTTTATCCTACAAATGTACTTGGAATATTTGTTGTATGTGTTTACTTTTGTCTAAAAAAAACCTCACCCAACTTTCAAGTTCATTCAGCAACACAAACCCGGCCCAACACTTAAACCCAGTAAACACGCAGGTCTCGTAAGGCATTCATCCGACAACTGGCTTGCTGCTTTGGCTTTGCTGCATGTTTTATAGAGGAGCCCGTTCTCATTCGAAAATGAAAAACTCTCATTCAATTCCACCCCTTGATCTTTTGTGTGCACACACTCCGACAGCCCATCCACCAAATAAGAATGGCCAGCTGACTTCTGGCGGGAGGCGGGGTACACCCCTGACTGGACAGTGTGTCTTATACACTGGAAATGACGATAAATAGAGCTGTTACAAATAGCATGTCAGTGGTGGGAACTCATTTATTTTATTATTATGTCAGAATGTATCGTGTAATTAACACGTGCATCACGGCAAGCCACGCCGGTCTGTTGTGACGGCAGATGGAGGCACTCTATAGCATCCTCAAGCTCTTTTATTATTTGTATAACTTGATTCCAAACACAACACACCAACAGCAGTACAAGGTGCGCGCTACAAACTTCATCGCGACACCTTTATGATGCATTTATGTGTGGTCTAGATAACAAGAAGAATAACAAGTGAAAACTTGTATCAGCTTTTAAGTGTGCTTGGAAACCCCATACAACGTGCACATTCAAAACATGTGAACTCTGATTACATGGTTTCCATCAACGCAACCCCTCGTTGCTCACAATAACACGGTTAAAGTGTGACTCAAATGTTCTGCTACTATTAAAGCGACTAGAAGGGATTTTCAGACATCTTTTACCTTCATATAAACTTATTACATACAAACGTTCATATAGCAGAGGTGGGAGCAAGTCAGTGTTTTGCAAGTAAGTCTCAAGTTTTTTATGTCAAGTCCAATGCAAGTCAAGTCAAGAGAAGACAGGTCGAGTTAAATCCGTAGTCATTTTCTTTACAGCTCATTGGCTTTATCTCGTGCCTCCCAAATAAAAAGTCCAAGTTGAGTTGCAAGTCTTTGATAATATTGTCGAGTCGAGTCCAAAGTCATCAACATTTTGTACACCAATTGTCCACACGTCTGATTGGTAGCGTCATGTCATTTATCTTCATCCCTTTTCTATGCTGCTTATCCTCACTACGCTGTAGCCTATGCCAGCTGACTTCGGGCGAGAGGCGGGGTACACCCTTGACAGGTCGTCAGTCAATCACAGGGTACATGTAGAAAAACAAGCATTCACACTCTAATGGACAATTTAGAGTTCCCAATTCACCTAACGTGCATGTTTTTGGAATGTGGGAGGAAACCGGAGTACGCGGAGAAAACCCACGCACACACTGGGAGAACATGCAAACTCCACACAGGGATGCCAAGTGGAGATTCAAACCCAGCTCTTCCAGATCTCCGGACTGCGTGGCCAACGGGCTAACCATTCGACCACCGTGCGGCCGTCATTTATGTTTCTGTTCACAAAATACAGTAAAGAAAGAGCATATCTCAGACGTGGTAGTTGCAGATGGAGGTGAACAGAGAGCAGAGCCAGAAGGCAAAGCTCTCCTTTTACCGATCGATCTACGTTCCCACCCTCACCAATAGTCATGAGGTTTGGGTCATGACCAAAAGGACGAGATCACGGATACAAGCGGCGGAAATGAGTTTCATCCGTAGGGCGGCTGGACTCACCCTAAGAGATAGGGCCTGGGAACGCCTTGGTGTCCTCCCGGTGGAACTCAAAGAGGTGGACGGAGACCGGGAAGTTTGGACTTCCCGTACTAAGATGCTGCCCCTGCGACCCGGACCCAGATACGTGGAAGAAAATTGCTTAGTATTGTGTAGTTTTCCATAATCTTGGGATGATCTTCTCGGAATTGTCTTGGGATGTTATTATTTGTACTGCTGATGACTTTAACTGGTAGTACTTGGTTTTGCCAAAGGAGAGGGTCAACTGAAAAAGGGACATTTGACAAAGCTCTTCTCATTATTGATTTCAAAGCGTTTATTTTCAGATGAAATTATAAGATATTGCTTTAACCCACTTTAACCTAGCCTGGTGGCCGACTCTACTGAGCTTCTACAGAGATGCTGTATTACCTGAAGAGTGAGCCGTTTAGATCCCATCTAATTAACAGTTGTTCCCACTCCAAGTTGTTAAATGAGGGGAGTGCTAATTTCTTCAAGAGAAACCTTATTTGCATTCCATCTATCTGTGCTAACACTGCAGCTCACTGGAAGCAACACAAAGTCGTTGTTGTTCTTTTCCAGAAACACGTCGTCGACAGCTTGTTTAGGCTGACACAAACGATCAGTACAAAATGGGCAAATGTGTACAAACAAAAGTGTTTGCCCCAAACTCCTTGATGTGTTTACTTGCGGCATCCTCCTACAACTCTGCACCATTATTCAACCCCCTCTGCCGACTCTTTGCAACAAATCTGCACAAGCCTCATGGTTAAATACGCAGATTATGACATCATATGGCGACTTCTAGCAACTTTGCGGGCAGCAAACAGCAACTTTCCTCACTGAGGAGTTGGCAGCACTGATTAACACTCCTTCAGTCTGCCTGTCTTGTTCTCCCAGACGACCTCCACAGCATTTATGTCCTCATGTGTTAATTGTTTTGCCCTTTTTTCCCTTCCACTCCTCCTCTCCACCCCAGCAATCCTCCCTCACCCGCTTTTAACAACACTGACTTTTCCCTGGAGTCACACATCACATGCTCACTCTGACACCTACCCTCCTTCCACTCACCTCTTCTCCATCCCTCCCATCCTCACCTCCCTTCTGCTTCAAAAATATCTGCCGCCGCTTGTTCGAATTACCAGCATGTCAGCCAACCTCCGTCGAAGTCAGAATCTGGGTTCGGTGCATCATCATCAGCAGCCTCACTGAGCCCAATCCTGCCTTGAGGAGGGGTTATGGGCAACAGAAATGAGGATTGTTCATTTGTTCTACTCACTCAGCCACCCATGCTGCAGCCGCATTGCAAAGCCTGCTGCCGTGCATCCAACTGCATGTGCAGGCAACAGGATGGAAGGCTGTGCATTGAATATTTCAGAAGCTCCGTGCGTTAACTAGAGGGGAGTGGACCAGAAAACAAGGGTAAAACACTGTGGCTGTGTTCTTTGCAGAATTAAATGTATTTGTGGTACACACCCCAAGAGCGAGCACCGATCAAACACTCTTCAATCAGACCCGGGGAAGCATGTGGGCCTTTAATGTGTTGACCGTGGGGATGAGAGCTGGCACTGCGTTTAGAATTTGTTTCCACTGTCTCTTGGCAGAAATGCCTTTGGCAACGACAGGCTCATTTTTGCTCCAAGTAGAACATTTCCCGGAAACTATAAGGTGGCTTCAATTTGGGCATGCAAATACGGTAGTGGTCGGCAACCCCAAGTTTGAATCTGAAATAGAATGCAACAAATAGACGCGCAGTGTGGATGTCTGGACTGCAGAAATGACCACTGCAAATTAAGAAGATCATCTTTGAAATAAACTCTGTGCAGAATTAAAAACTATTTTCTCCCGATGTGTTTCCTTTCGGGGGTATATATTGATGGTTAGTTTACAGCAGGGAGAAAAGAAGTGACATCTCAACCAATGCAGGCGGGCAACACCCCTTCCTCACTCACATCTAATCACCAGCCAGAACGCAGCCAGGATGCATTTACGGTCGCACAGAAAGACAAAAAAGGGCATTTTCTCCACGTGGGTGTTAAAAAAATATGTCAGATTTGCAAAGAGAACCACAACAGACAGGATGGAGAGCTACATTCACTTCTGGATCTAAAGGCTGACGACCTGGCCTGGTCCCAAACTGGCAAACATTTGGTTTAGATTTAACATTTAGATTCATCACGAAGATTCATCATTTAATTTCTAACTCAAATGTAAAAAGAAATGGGCTAAAAAAGCCTAAAAATTCTTTAAAAATCAGCAAAAAAAGTGTGACTTAATTTTTAGATTCCACACCAAAAAACGCAGACTCCTGCGGGGATGGGGAAAAAAGATTCACTCCACTAACAGCACAAAATGACAAAAGAAAAGGGAAACTGTCTGAGCTCTGATTAATTAAAACATCAAGTTGAACAGTCAATCGGTAGATCAATCCATCATGAAGTGGTCTGCAAAGAAGCTCAGGGACTCACATTCTCAAGGTACACGTTCCGGATCATCAAATACCGACACCAGCAGTCCGTCTAGTGCTGATACTTTCTCACGCCCCGCGCCATTCGTTACCAGTCGCGTGAGGCTTTAGAGCTACGAAAAAACCCTCCGCTTTTGGATCAGACTCACTGGGCTTTTGTGCAGTAGGAAAGCAGATGGCATCAATAAATACTGAGAAAACGTGAATGTGAGGGAAGGCAGGTTGTTTGGGGGAATGGGGTAAAAAAACCAACCTGAGAGATTACACTTTTTGATTCACATTCCCACACATGATCTGCATCAGGGCTGCAAAAGTGTGCATTGTATGAATTTAGCTTTCATTCCAGCATCGTGGTCCAGTGGGTAGCAAAGTCAATTCCAAATTCCAAAGTGTATCAGTTGGGACAGACTTTACTATACCCGTTACCCTAAATAGGACAAGAGGTGTAGAATATGGATGGCTTTCGTGAGTAATCACTTCCAAAGTCTCCATCTGCAACCAAATCGTTCAAAAATGTAATAGTTTTTCCCACAGGAAACATCATTCACCCTCACTCTGTCTACATTTTTCAAAAATGTATCACTGGTTTGTGGTTGAAAATGGTTTATTAGTAGTTTAAAAATGCATATTAAGGCAAATTGTATGTATTCATGGCCTAAATTAAGCATTCATTCATCCATCCATTTTCTATACCCCTATCCTCATTAGGGTCGCAGGTATGCTGGAACCTATCCCAGCTGGCGTTGGGCAAGAGGCGGGGTACACTATGGACCGGTCGCCAGACAAATCGCAGGGCACATATAGACAAACAAACATTCACACTCACATTCATACCTAAGGACAATTTAGAGTCACCAATCCACCTAACATGCATGTTTTTGGAATGTGGGAGGAAACCGGAGTACCCGGAGAAAACCCACACACGCACAGGGAGAACAGGCAAACTCCACACAGAGATGCCCAACGGAGAATTGAACCCTAAACTGTAAGGCCAATGTGCTACCCTCTCAGCCACTGTGCGGCCCTAAATTAAGCATTATCAAGCATAAAAATGGCTAAATGAACAAAAATATGAATGTAAAGAATTCAAAAGATGGGAAATGAAATGTAATACATTCATGCTAATTTAAGAAGCAATGCCTGCCTTGGAAGCGAAATGTGTGATATTGGCTGGCTAGAGTTGACGGTTAGCTGCGTGCTAACAGCAGGTTACCAGTAAAGAGAGTGGCTGACAGCAGCTCCTGTGTGAGCGTTCGCCGCATGTGTTCTCTGCTTGTTAGTAAAGTGATTGAAGTGCACCGTGAGTCGCTCCGTAAACATAAACAGCGTCAGTAGAGTAGTTTTTCTACACTCTCAAGGTCTCAGTAACATTACATTATGTGTAAGATGGCTTATTTTTTCTTATTATGTCTAGTATATTGGGTAACACAAGTAAAGGGGACTCGAGGTATTATTTTATGTCTACAGAACTCTGGTAGAAAAATGGTAAAATCTGTAAAATATGAATATTCCATTTATTAATAGTGAATTGTACATTGCGGAGTTTCACTTATCAAGATCAGGTCAGGAACCAATTAGCCATTGTGGTTTATTATGTAGCTCTAATCAATAATTAAATGGTCAACTTAAAAAAAGAAGAACTACAAAGTCAATCTGTGCTGTAGTTTTTTCCCTTTAATAATAAAAACTTTCATCAAAAACTGCATTTTGTGTTGTTGTTTTTATGTTATGTTATTGTTATTGTGTAATTAAATGTGCAATAAAAGCCTGTTATTCCAGCGATCAAGTGTTTCTAGTGACACCTAGTGACCAGTGTAGAATACTGCATTTCATTGACATCTTTCTATTGTTGTATTTTTGTCCATTCAGCCATTTTTTAAATATTAGGCCAAAAATACATACAATTTGCTTAAATCTGCATATTTTTTGACTAGGTCGTAGTCAATGACCAAACAGCGATCATAAATTAAGTCATTCATTTTCGAAAAACTGCAATAGAGTGAGGGCGAGCCGTTCGAGCAGCTAAGTAGCGAGGGATTGTCCAGATGTGACTGCTTGAGGAGGTGGGTCTAGATCCACTTAGAAACAAATACAGAATAGAATGCAATGTGCATAATGTCTGCACCTCTGTGAGTTCTCCCCCGTGCTGGCGAGGTTTTAGTCCAGGTCATGCAGTTGGTTGTTGGTCCATATGTGTCCTGTGATTGACTGGCAACCGGTGCAGGGTGCACCCAGCTGGGATCGGCTCCAGCTCAGCCATGACCCTGAACAGGAGCATTTGTGGAATACGATTGAATGGATTTGTTCCCGAATCGTGGTGCTTCTCATCCAAATGGCAGAGGATGATCTTGTACTTGGGCATCACATGCAGAAAGTGTCCGTATCTGATGAACTGAGATGAGAAGGGTCCTGATTAAAGATCCCCACCTGAATACTCAATCACTGCGGTAATTATCTAGATGAGAGGATGTCTCAAGTCTAATCTCCAGTGAATTTAACAGATGCAAATATCACTCTAAATGCGGCACATGTTTCATCTGACATCTTGTTTTATCCAATCTCGAATCTTAGTTTCTCGTTTACGTGACGACTAGGACCAAAAAAAAATGCTCAGATGTTAGTTACAAGAGATTTTCACGCGCACCAATTCAGTGCGGCAGGGCTTTGACTCAAATTAGAATTCTAGTTATTAAGACTGCAGACAGATTATAACGCCCCAGAAGGTAGCAGAGCATCAGGATAACGAGTGAGCTTCTAATGGGTCTCCTAAGTTATTGCAACTTGTGTTGTTCTGTATGCTGCTTGCATTTCTTTACCCTGCAGGAATGTCTGCTTTTGCTTGCTTTTGCCAACATCAACTTTAAGTACCCGCAATAAATATACACAAAGTACATGATGGCTATAAGGGCATTGAATGACAACGCTGGGGCATTTAACTTTGTCTCCACTTGTCTGAGAACACTGGCAAAAAAATATATATATATATATCCAGAGGTCGGTATTCATGTTTTGGCCCTTGTTGAATATGCAAGCTTTTAAACATGGCCTGCATCCTTTTGGGGGCATGCATATTTCATGAGAACATTTACGTTTGGGCTGCACGTTTTATGTCTTGTCAACAATTGCCAAAGCTGCCTTAAAGGTCCCTTTGTGTGGCCATGCTGCGTTCACCCAAGGCTCCAACTTGTAACAATGAAAACACAATAGGAATGCTTGTATTAAAAAAAAAAAGTGTTACAATTAATCAGTATCAGGACCCAGTGAGAATTTCACAGTGCGAGTTGCAAAAACAGACACAGTAATACATCTCGGGACTAATCAGCAGCCAACGTTTTTGGTGCGATGGATTGGCTGAGATCTTTTCTCCAGCTTCCCTCTGTGTTTTTCTTGTGTAAAGCTGCCGCTTAGCCTCTGCCTGAGAACTGAGGGGACACTGAAAAACACGGAAGTCAGAGTCTTGAATGCGGACGGACCTCTTGGTTCGCGATTACGACACACTCTCGTGAATGATTCACACGGAAATACAAGAGAGCTGGCGAAAGAATATGTAGTCACGCGTTGCTAAACCGCCGTTGTCTCCCGAGCAAATCTCTTGACCAGTGAAGCGAAAGGACCATCGACGTAAAACAAGCATTACACTGAAATAGGCCTTAATCATAGCTCTAAAAACCTGAACCCCCCAAAAATAGAAACAAACTGTTCAAAAAATGAGTACCTCCACCATTCTTGTTAATCGCCTTAAAAGTTGGTTTGAGCGTGACGCCAGTGTTTCCAGGAGCGAGTGGGAATGTTGCTCCAATATAGTGAAGGTAGGATTACAGTCGTGAGGGATGCCCTCTGCAGCATCTCTACACAGTCAACTGCCATTGGACGCCCCTGCAAAACCTGAAGCTCTATTGTTCCATTGAAGGAAAAAGCACCCCAGATCATGTTAGCAACCCCTACACCAGGGGTTCCCAAACATTTTTTGCTGCACCCCCGTTTGGAGATTTAAAAAAAAA
>QODF01000162.1:248623-284548 GCA_024372805.1 Oostethus manadensis | reverse complement strand
GGGATCGTATGTGTCTTGACGGGCAGCCAATCAGATGCTCAGGTTCAGGGCCGGTGACATTTGGGTCTACCACTTGACATTTATGTTACATAACGCTCAGGATCTTTGAAGTAGTTTAAAATGACCGTCTTGCTGCATCCAACCTCAGCAGCAGCGGCGTGTCAGGAAAGGCCCTGCTCATGCAGCTTTTTTGCCTTCAAGAAATCACGCCAGTGTGAATACATGACAGAAAATGAAATTGAATCCACATTTTTGGGCTTTTAAAGGCTGCATTCTTAAAAGTTTCATCAGCTGGTGCAGTTTAAAGCATATTTCGCTTTAATGGTTGTTTGCAAAAAATGTGTTGCATCATACTCTCATGTCTTTTTGCATTATGAAGCGCTACTTAGAACGTCCTTAAGATCCAAAAGTGGCAAATGTAAATTCCTGCAATGTTTGAACTGCTGCAAAGCGCTGCGGAGGGTGGTGACCACCGCCCAGCGCATCACAAGGACTTGCCTATGACGGGCGAGTAGCATACTCAAAGAAGGTATGAGTATCCTTCCCATACTTTGTTCCAGCCCCTCTCCTCCAAGAGGCGCCTCAGGAACAGAACCAGCAGGCTCAGGTTCCTAGAGGTGTGTCCTTATTAAACTCGCTATCTGTACATATTGTCAATATGTGAGATGTACATGAGTATATTCCGATTGGATACTATCTGCATTTCGTTGTTCTGTATTTATACAAGTGCAATGACAATACAGTCATCAATGACAATGACAACACCCATCCATCCATTTTCTATACCGCTTATCCTCATTAGGGGGGTGGGTATGCTGGAGCGGGATTCTGGGATTCTCAATCCCACTGACATGCCTTCCATAGAGGAAGCAGAGTCTGAGGATACGTACGTGGACAGTTCTATCACCGTGGCTGAGGTAATTGGGGTAGTCAAATCACTCCCCAGTGGCAAGGCTCCGGGGGTAGACGAGTTCCGCTCAGAATTTCTCAAGGCTCTGGATGTTGGAGGACTGTGTTGGTTGACACGCCTCTACAACATTGCATGGAAGTCAGGAACAGTACCTCTGGACTGGCAGACCGGGGTGGTGGTCCCCATTTTTAAAAAGGGTGACCGGAGGGTGTGTTCCAACTATAGGGGGATCACACTCCTCAGCCTTCCTGGGAAAGTCTACTCCAGGGTGCTGGAGAGAAGGGTACGACCGTTAGTCGAACCTCGGTTAGAGGAGCTGCAATGTGGTTTTCGTCCCGGTCGCGGAACACTGGACCAGCTCTACACCCTTGCAAGGGTACTCGAGGGTATGTGGGAGTTTGCCCAACCAGTCTACATGTGCTTTGTAGACCTGGAAAAGGCATTCGACCGTGTCCCTCGTGGTGTCCTGTGGGGGGTGCTCCGGGAGTACGGGATTGATGGTCCGCTTCTACGTGCCATTCGGTCCTTGTACAATCGAAGCAGGAGCCTGGTTCGCATTGCCAGCAGTAAGTCGAGCTTGTTTCCGGTGAACGTTGGCCTCCGCCAAGGCTGCCCTTTGTCACCGATTCTGTTCATAATCTTCATGGACAGAATTTCTAGGCGCAGTCAAGGTGTTGAGGGAGTCCAGCTTGGTGACCTTAGGATCTCGTCTCTGCTATTTGCAGACGATGTGGTCCTTATGGCCTCATCAGGCTGTGACCTTCAGCGTTTACTGGAGCGGTTTGCAGCTGAGTGTGAAGCTTCTGGGATGAGACTCAGCACCTCCAAATCCGAGGCCATGGTTCTCAGTCGGAAACGGGTGGACTGTACCCTCCGGGTTGGGAGTGAGGTCTTGCCTCAGGTGGAGGAGTTCAAGTATCTCGGGTTCTTGTTCACGAGTGAGGGAAGGTTGGAGCGTGAGATCGACAGACGGATCGGTGCAGCGTCTGCAGTAATGCGGTCGCTGTACCGGACCGTCGTGGTGAAGAGAGAGCTGAGCCGGAAGGCAAAGCTCTCTGTTTACCGATCGATCTACGTTCCCACCCTCACCTATGGTCATGAGTTATGGGTCATGACCGAAAGAATGAGATCGCGGATACAAGCGGCGGAAATGAGTTTCCTTCGTAGGGTGGCTGGACTCACCCTAAGAGATAGGGTGAGGAGCTCGGCCATCCGGGAGGAGCTCAGAGTAGAGCCGCTGCTCCTTCACATCGAGAGGAGCCAGTTGAGGTGGCTCGGGCATCTAGTCCGGATGCCTCCCGGGCGCCTCCCTGGTGAGGTGTTTCGGGCATGCCCAGTCGGGAGAAGGCCCCCGGGAAGACCTAGGACACGCTGGAGGGACTATGTCTCACAGCTGGCCTGGGAACGCCTTGGTGTCCTCCCGATGGAGCTGGAAGAGGTCGCTGGGGACCGGGAAGTCTGGACTTCCCTACTGAAGCAGCTGCCCCCGCGACCCGGATAAGCGGTGGAAAATGGATGGATGGATGGATGGTATGCTGGAGCCTATCCCCGCTGACTTTGGGCAGGAGGCGGGGCACATCCTGGACTGGTCGCCAGTCAATCGCAGGGCACATATAGACAAACAAACATTCACACTGACATTCATACCGATGGACAATTTAGAGTCCGCAATTAACCTAACATGCAAGTTTTTGGAATGTGGGAGGAAACCAGGGTAGAAAGCCCACGCATATACAGGGAGAACATGCAAACTCCACACAGAGATGCCCAACAGAGATTCGAACCCTGATCTTCCTGACTGTGAGGCCAACATGCCACCCACTCATCCACCGTGCGGCCAACAATGCAGTTGAATCTAATCTAATCTAATAATGTGATAGTGGTCGTAAAATAGGTGGACTGGGTCGCTGGCTGCAAACTCACCACAATAAACCAGTGCTTCTCTCCGTGGACAGGTGAGAAAATTGAACTCAGATATCAAAAATCAAAATTTATATTATTCTATCTATTTTACATGCCACCAAGAAAGCTTGGACTCGGGCCATGCCCTATTTTTGCTTAGCCCTTCGCCACCTGCCGTTTCCTGCACCTGCTCTTGCAACCTACGCTCTCCCCCCCCATCCGCCAGCAGCTCTTCCTGCCTCTGCAGCACTCCACCTGCATTCCGCACAGGTCCCAAGGTGCGCAGGCATTCGCCGCTTTGTGCAGCTACCCTATTTGGTTTCTCTGCTGCACCACTATGCAGTTGTTTTGTCCACACTGCTACAATTAGACCTCAATTACACAAACAAGGGTGGTAAAGACAGCACTCCCTGCAGCCCCTCATCTTCTTCCATTCTCCCCATCTGTCTGCTTTCTCAGTCCCAAATCCTCCCTGGTAGTTAGTGTCCGTTCACCACTCCCCATCATTCCTTGCCCAGTCTTTTCCCCCAGGCCATCTGGTAGTCTCATTTCACTTTTGTTTGGCTTTATTTAAACACTCACCCACATGGCTTTCTTTCTCTCTTTGTTTTTGTGCCTCATCCCATTGAATTCAGTGCTCCAGCAAAACTCCTCTTGCTGTCAGTAAACAGATGGATTTCATCTTTGCTAAAAAACAAAGCCTCCTGAAATAGTACCTCCTCACTGCTGTTAATGTGTTAAACATTTGTGCCTCCTTGTGTTGTTTTCCGGAGTACCCGAATGCCCTATTTTGTATGTATGTGTGTGTGTGCGTGTGTGTGTGTGTGTGTATGGGCGTGTGCTGTGCGCTCGTACTGTATCAGGAAGGTGTTGCTTATCAGTGATTTATGGACATCCATCCATTTTCTATGTCGCTTTTCCTCATTAGGATCGCGGATATGCTGGAGCCTATCCTAGCTGACGTTGGGTGGTAGGCAGGGTACATCCTGGACTGGTCTTCAGCCAATCGCAGGGCAGACAAACAAGGATTCACACTTTAATGGACAATTTAGAGTGGCCAGTTAACCTAACATGCATGTTTTTGGAATGTGGAAGGAAACCAGAGTACCCGGAGAAAACCCACACACGCACAGGGAGAACATGCAAATTCAAACCCCGATCCGTGAGGCCAATATGCCACCCACTCATCCACCGTGCAGCCCGACACATTTTTCTAAAAGGAAAATATGTAGCAAAGTGTGTGCTTTTTCTCTATTGAATTGTTTGTATTGAATTTGCTATTGATTGTTACTACTAGTTCTCCATGCTGAGTCTGTTTACAAGTCTGAGGGTTAGTGTGTAATTTTCTCCACGCTTCCATGGTGTGGAATTGGTAAAAAAAATTACCCGGTCTCGGTGGGGCTCGTTCTTACTGTGAAAAAGAGAAAGCAGTGGAAAATGGAAAACTGCACATGTTGCTGACAAGGGTTGCATGGAGTTGGAGCTGGTCGTCTCCTGCACAATCCGGCGCTGCACACTCAGGTTCACCGATTCCCACTAAATGAGAGTGGAGCAGCGCTGGCCGACAAGCTAAAAGCCCAGGCTGTCAACTCTAGGGGTGCAACAATTCATATACAGTACTGTATCAATATTTTGTTTAAATATAGTAAATAAATCATGTTTGGTGGTTGAATACGGCCTTTTAGTAATCCAAAAACATGCAGATTTAAGCAAATTTCATGTACCCTTTGCATAAATTAAGCATTTTCAAGCATACAAATGGCGAAATAAATTAAAATACTAATATAAGGCGTTTAAAAGAAATGTACAAGGACAATGAATATATGTAGTATTCTTCACTGGTCATTAGGTGTAGTAATGTGAAACACACACACCGGAATAACAGGCTTTTTTTTGCAGGTTTGAATGATCTCACAACAAACACAATAATCCCTAAAAAACGTTGGAATAAAAACACGGCTGTGGCGCCACGGTGGCTGAGTGGGTAGCATGTTGGCCTCACAGTCAGGAGATCAGGGTTCGAATCTTCGTTGGGCATCTCTGTAGAGTTTGCATGTTCTCCCCGTGCGTGCGTGGGTTTTTTCCGGGTACTCCGGTTTCCTCCCACATTCCAAAAACATGCATGTTAGGTTAATTGGCGACGCTAAATTCTCCATTAAAGTGTGAATGTTTGTTTGTCTGCCCTGTGATTGGCTGGCGACCAGTCCGGGGTGTACCCCGCCTCCTGCTCAAAGTCAGCTGGGATAGGCTCCAGCATATCCGCGACCCTAATGAGGATAAGCGGTACAGAAAAGGAATGGATGGAAAAACACGGGCTACCAACTCACACAGCAAGCTGCAACTCCCCCGCACCCCCGCCACTCACTTTGATCTTATAGGGGACACATTTATAGCAACACACACGAGCACGAGTCTCGTTGATTTAAATGGCTCATTTACTCTTATTATGTCTGCTATATGACTCTAGGGTTGTTAGTTCATGCCTAGAGGGCTTGTGGTCAGGCCTGGAACCAATTGTCCGATAAGGGTCTGTATCTGTAAATGTATTGCATTGTTAATGTGTTGCCTTCACTTTGGCTGTTGTGATGTTAAATAGCAAACTGGGTGTGTACATAAATATAAACACTATACTACTCCATAAATGTATGAAAAAAACTATTGATGAATCATGTGTTATTACGTCTGTCACCATGTTGAATTGCCATTCGAATGATTGATTTTGTATTGCATTATTATTTGTACGAGGTGCTGTTTGGTTTTACGTGTTTCTAACTCGTAAATGAGGCAAAAATAGCTGCGTCACATACAGTTCATTTCAAGCTGTACTTCTGAGTTGGCACAATTATATACAAGTTTCTAAAAAGGAATGAAAATGTTTCTTTTTTGGATCAGTAAAAAAAAAAGGCAAAGGAAAAGCCGGAAGTTGGATTCACTAACATACTCGGGCACAGCCACACCAGCTGGCATGTGCACACAGAAAAGGCGGAAATATGTATACTTGCAGTGCAAATGTACGCCTTTATCAGTTGCAACTGCCGTCCTGCCATACTACCAACCTGTTTAGCTCGTTTCCATACAAATCACAGTGCCTGTGATTCAGTCTGCTGCTCGTTCTTAGACATGGTAACAAGAAACTATTAGCGTGTCTGAAAAACACTGTGTTTGCTCGGCAAGATTGGGGGGATGATTTTTTTCTGAGCTGCAGCATGGCCAAAAATGATTAAAGAAGAAAATCATTCCAACAATTGAAAATAAATTGAAAACAAATTGCTCGGTGCACAAACTGATTGTACAAGCCAAGAGTATAACCACAGGGATCTCCTTTTAGACAACAATTTAGGCGGCACATTTTGTAGAAAAGTTGCATATTACACAAAACAACCAGACCAGGGCGATTTGCACAAAGATACACCAACATGCAGTCATGTGTGAAAATAAGGTTATTTGCAGATTTGCATAAGAAGACCTCTGACACATTACTGAAAGAACCACATGAAATCTATGATGACCCACCGTAGATTGAAACGGTCTTCTGTTAAATCTGTTAAGTCTCTTTCAGCTCTGAGCTTTGAGTAAGACCGCTCGGACGTGCCCTATAACGTGCCCTGCACTCAATAAGCTCTCCTAACAGACATGTCTTCTCATGCCATGGAGGGCAGCGCTCGGCCTCACTACAGGTGAGACTGTCCATTTCAAATGAAGGCATTTTTTTGACATATTCAGAAGCTAATGTACCAGGGTACGCGTTTATAACCAACCAAAAACAATTTTAAAACCACAGAACAATCCATAGGTGCCTCTTCACTCCAAACTCCATTAACTTCTTACACTCCAGGCCTGAGAGGCCTGCTAGAAAAAGACATATCCTAAATAAACAACATTATTTTCTGCATCTAAAAAGTCTACATGGATGCTCCTGGTGTCAAAGTAAAGAGGACACTTTGAAGGTTATCTTTGCTACAAGTAGCTCTGCTACTAGATAGGAGTAAAAAAAGCCCCTGGTTAAACGGTAGAAGATGATTCTTGTACTGTTGGATGTGCTAAGTTTGAGCTTTCAGATGGTGCTCATCTTGTCGCAGTCGTGTTTGGTTTTAAGAAATTATGCATGACCTATGCTGGTCTCAGACATCTTGCTTGTTGTCTGCATTTGCACATTTAGGTAGTTGTGGTTTGAATTGCCTTCATTGTAAGAAATGTTCTTTGGTTGATTTTTTAAACTGAAGTTTTTTAGTTACGTGGACGTATGTAGCATGTGTACACAGTAATCCTGCATTTATTGCAGTTAAATGAAAATGCATTAATTCACCATTGTATCAGAGCAACAATAACAAGCAAGTGCAGAAAAACACATCAAAAACACACATTCATCTGTCAAAAAAAGACTAAGCGCACATGCACACAATAGATTTTTTTTTTATCCAATCTTCTCAAATGTTTATTTTTTAACACAAAATAAGATAGAGAAGGACACTTGCGTAAACAAGTTGTGTGCAGAGCTACTAAAAAAATTCTCAATCAATCAACAAATAAATAAACAAACACTAAATAAAAGGACCAAGAAGCCTGGTGTAAACAAGTTGTATAACTTTCCTTGGGTACATCCCTTCTTTGGTAGTAAGTTTGTATGGAACATTCAGTACTGTTAACTGTTAACAAATGCATAAACAAATTAAGAACTAATAACTATTTAAATCAGTAAGGCTATTCAGTTTTCAGTTAAATTGTACAGTTCTTTAACCTCAGTCATTGGGTTTTTCTGAAAATGGTTTCTATTAACTATGTTTTACTCTCAGGAACCTGGCAGCGCTTCCTCTCACATAGCTGAGCCACGTTTGTTTAGAAAAAGACATGTTTGGGTCTGTGGAATATACTGTATTTTAAAATTCATTTTAAATTCACAAGTGTTTTATTTGGAATTTGGGTAATAAAGATGAAAATTGCAGTTTGAACGACTGATGTTGACTGATAACTCATGTTATGACTGATGCTATGTGACATTCGTGGGTGGTGTTTGTAGACCTATGAATAATATTCATAAACCCATTGATTGTACAATAGAAAAACATACAACTGATGGAAAGATACTGGGAAATGCACAATAGATGCATGTTCTCCATCACACAAGCTTATGTATCACGTCTACACAAACTTAATTTTAACTTTCCAAAGGAGGGTGGCAACTGCTATTTAGCGTCTTTGTGTACTTTCATTCTGGACTTATTCCTAGATCTTTCTCATCCATGATAGAGTCCGGCGCTGTAACCAAATACATTGTTCTTATTTGAAATACAAATTTGAAAATCTTTGAAAATTATCCTTGGTTTTAAAACCCAAGCAGAAAAACT
Organism: Oostethus manadensis; assembly: GCA_024372805.1. NCBI lineage: Eukaryota > Metazoa > Chordata > Actinopteri > Syngnathiformes > Syngnathidae > Oostethus > Oostethus manadensis. The sequence continues at coordinate 276,391 of QODF01000162.1, read as the reverse complement.
ATAAAAAAGAACTTTTACACCATCCATCAATTTTCAACACCATTTTACCTTGCTCAGGATTATGGTGAAGCTGCAGCCTGACTGTGGGACAGAGGCTGGGGGTACACCCTTGACTGGTCCCCAGTCAATTACAGGGCCCATATAAACAGACACTTCACCCTCATATTCACATTCACACCTGTGGAAAATTTAGACTCTGCAGTTATCCGCAGATGCATGTTATTAGATTTTGAGAGGAAGTTGAAGTATTTAGAGAGAAAATGCACACCACACAGAAATGTCTAGATCTGACATTCCATACATTCCAATCGGGAATGCGTTGCACCCAAAACTCTATGCCTGGCATAGACCCAAACTGTCAATTAGGTGTGTCTAGAAGCTTTTCTACTTCCTATTACATCCGAATTGGTGTGGTGTTGGAGCTCATTGGTTCCATCTGGCCTCCATCTGTGACGAGACAGGCTGACAGGAGGTGGATTCCGGACATATGCATGTATCTTAAACACATCCTTGTCTTGCAAACCCTTTCCAGCTGTTGTTCGGATTTTATCTGTGTCTCAAGTGGTTCACCGGCTGAAACAAAGTGGACCTCCTTGTGCTGTTTTTACAGCCGTGTGACTCACGGGCTGATTTCCATTCAAACTCCTCAATTTCCTAATGGGGGGCCGAGGTTTATGGTGTGTGTGACATCTTAATCCATTCATGCTGACCAAATGGAGAGGAACGTCTGTAGTGAAATGCTGATTTCAACACCCGAATGCTGTTTTTCCACTACATCACACATCTTTTTGACACTGCCAGCCTGCAGGTGTCCTATATAAATATTTGAACATTTTTATGACTTAGATCTGTCAGATGCAGTTACTCATTGGCCATTAATTTTAACCACACTTTTCAAGTACGGCAAGAGAGTATTTTGTAAATTGGGGGCCTTAGATCTGTGAGTCCCAGTCATGGTTCCAATCCACTGTACATCACAGCCCACACAAATTCTGTGTGAGGCTCTGACATCAATTGCGAAATGTCATAAAATAAGAACGTTTTGTGCTAAAAAAAAATAAATTCGATGTTTAAATTCAACCTTTGACCTTTACGATTGAAGCAGTAACAATGACTTAAGGCCCAACTTCTTCCTCCATAGTGATGTAATTATATGATGTAATTCCATTAACCTTTCTGAAAGATCCCGGTGTGTCCCGGGGAGACTTATTTGAAATAATATTCAACAAGGAACACTTTTAAGATGTGTCTTATTTATAATTTATCGCACTAGAAAAGGCATCTCTTTACACAGATGATTGTTTTCTGTGTTGTTTGGCTGACTCAGTACAATATGCTGTTGGCAATCTACGATTTTTTTCCCATGCACTCGCCAACCGGCATTTCTCCAATAGTGCCAGCCAGAAGAACGCCATGCATTACTTTAAAGGGATATTGATTTTAAGAGGCTAGAACGCTCTACCCTGGATTAGCACTATTGGTATTTGGCTTGATGTATTATTTTCATTACAACTTCATGTCAGACTTGATTTTGCACTGGAGGAAACAATTAGGACTTCTTTTGATCTCCCATATTTTGATGATAAAATCACTCACACTACCCATTGCTGATGATATCGCATCCATAACACATGAACCACACGAATTGGCCAAAGTCCCAGAGATTTACAGATCTTAACAATGCACATTTCAAGCTAAGAGATATGAATTTGGATGCGACAGTTCTTGACGCCATGAATCGGTTCCAAACCCAACCTCAATGAGTGAATTTCCATGGAGTAGGATTCAATATTAATAAATAGTATTATTGTATAATACATTTTCGTAGTTACAGCATTGAAAACCTGCTTATTACTTTCTAAACATGTTTTTTTTACCATTATTAAATCCTTGGAGGCATGAAATCACACCCCTATAGTCGCCTTTACACCCCTATTATTCTGTTTGCTCTACATTGTGCCAGTGTAATGTGCAGGCTACTGGATCACTGCCAGGAATGACCGAGCTGACTAGTTAACCTCCAATTTATGTAAAAGTGTCTCTAAACTTAAGAAAAGGTTTCACGGAGTGGTGAAGAAGAACAAAGTATGGAGCCAAAAACATACCACTTCCACACAAAATTGGAGGAGAACTTTTTTTCACTTCATCTTGTCGGACATGACATGGCTGACTTCATGCATTGTGAAAGTAATCTAATGTAATTTCTGTTCAATATTTTGTGTCATTAGTGGTGCCTTTTGACCAGAATGCTACATACTGTATGACTATGACTAACAATAGGCCAGAGTCAACCACAAAACAGAGATCATTCATTAATCAGTACACGTTAATTAATACGCAAAATGTTTAAACTGCGATGTAGCGACAGACGACAGCCTGAAGGAAGTGTGATAAACAGACGCAAAGGAGGAAGTACAGTAGACTGCTCTGTTCAAAGACCACCTGCATGTGATCAAAGACACCAGGAATTAAGACGAGGCCCAGATTTCTCTCTTCACGAGAGGATCCCTGCTTTTTGACAGCTGTTCTTGTCAACATACATTTGTTTTGATTAGGATTTGTTTTGATTAGATGTTACGCAGAAATATTTCAAACTTTTGATGAAATCAACACTTTTTTCCAAAAGGTGCCGAACAGTGTGTGTAATATGACTAGTTAAAAAGTAGCCTACCAGAAAAGTCATTCATCGCTGTCTTCCTCCTCCTCCTGGATAACTAAAACCAGTAAAGTCGTCTTCGTCACCATCACTATTGAACAGCCTCATAAATACTTTTGTCACACTTTCCACTGCCAGCAGAGGGCGGTAGCGTGCGGGTTGTAAAAGTGATGCCATTTCATTTTCCAGGTTCGGGTCGCGGGGCAGCGCTTTCAGTAGGGAAGTCCAGAATTCCCAGTCTCCGGCGACCTCTTCCAGCTCCACCGAGGGGGACACGAAGACGTTCCCAGGCCAGCTGTGAGGGCCTTCTCCCGGCTGGGAATGCCCGGAACGCCTCACCAGGGAGGCGCCCGGGAGGCATCCGGACTAGATGCCCGAGCCACCTCAACTGGCTCCTCTCGATGTGAAGGATCAGCGTCTCTACTCTGAGCTCCTCTTAGGGTAAGTCCAGCCACCCTACGTAGGAAACTCATTTCCGCCGCTTGTATCCACGATCTTGTTCTTTTGGTCATGACCCATAACTCATGACCACAGGTGATAGTGGGAACATACAGTACATCGATCGGTAAATAGAGAGCTTTGCCTTCCAGCTTAGGTCTCTCTTCACCACGACGGTCCGGTACAGCGACCGCATCACTGCAGACGCTGCACCGATCCGTCTGTCGACCTCACGCTTTAAGAATTTCTAGGCGCAGCCAAGGCGTTGAGGGAGTCCAGCTTGGTGACCTTAGGCTCTCATCTGGTATTTGCAGATGATGTGGTCTTGATGACCTCATTGGGCTGTGACCATCAGCGTTTACTGGAGCAGTTTGCTTGCAGTGTGAAGCTTCTGGAATGAGACTCAGCACCTCCATTCTGAGGCCAAGGTTCTCAGTAGCAAACTGGCGGATTGTACGCCCTGGGTTGGTAGTGAGGTCTTGCCCAAGGTGGAGGAGTTCAAGTGTCTCGGGGTCTTGTTCACGAGTAAAAGTGATGCCTTTCCGCTGATTTAGCCCCTGACCTCACACACTTCCGGGTCGCTGTCGCTGTTGCGCTGTTCCCCATATGGTCAGGTATTATCGGGTATTCAATTCTTAAACGCTATGTCAAGCACAGTGCCTGTGCGATGCACCAGGATGGCATCTGCTGGGGCTTGGACTTTGCTGGTGTTGTTGCCAATACTCTAGTCCTTCAATGGACGTACATGTGAGCCTTCGTTGTGTTGGTATCGTGATTGATTATGGCCCAAAAATGCACATTAAAGCATATGTTACATATTCTTGGCCTAAATGAAGCGTTTTCACACATATAAACACAAATATAGTTTAAGGCAGTAAGAAAGCGATTAACTTTTTGTCTACTGGTTTCATCTGCAACTTGGGTCACCAATTGCCATTGAGGGGGACGGTGGGTCCCGCAGCCAAACCAGTTGAGAACAAGTGCTCGACAGTATGCGTAAGTGTTAATCAAAGCCAACTTTAAAGGAAATCCATTGCAAGATGAAAAACATACCCTGCAAAAGTAGCCTTGAAACGGGTCCTGGGACCACAACTGCCAAGGGTACAAAAGAAATGCAGTATCACCCACTTGTGATCGGGAAGGAAAACAATGTGCTGCTGATGAAATTTCTACACTTGAGGGTTCTATGCTTTGTTTTCCTGTTGATGATTATATTGATTTTTCATGCATACAAATTTTTGCAGATCAGAACTTTTTTGTACAGCATGCATTCCTTTAAAACTGAAAACTTAGCTGAGCTGAACTCTCTGACTTTTTGTCATCGCCAACCGTGCACATTTTGTTTATCTGACCCTGCGCGATATGGGAGCAGTACCAAAGTTAGGCTGGATTGATCGGAGTAGCCACCAGCAATTCACATGTGGATGTAATCTAAGAAAATGCCTATGAGTGTTTTATCAATATAGTTTTATACCCATTTTCCATTAACTGTGTCTTTATTGGACCTTTGTGGACCATAGATCCATTTTCACAGCCCCTTGGCACCACCAGCCTTGTGTAATCCAAATGTGATGGAAGCATCCAGGGGCCAAACTCAGTGTCAGACATGATTTCTGCACGTGAATTCTTACCCATATAAGTGGTGGTAGGTTTTAATGCTGGGTACCGTTGGCCAAAACTGTGAAGGCCTCTGAGGATCTGCAGTATATTCCAAACATGTGTTTTTAAGGGTTTGGTGTTAAATTGTTACTTTAATTTGTGTTGTCTCAGTCCAGTTTAAGTAAAGTGAAATAGCTTGAGAAGGCAATTAGTACATTGGCAGCTCACTGTATTTTTTTAGTTGTGCTGTAAATACTGTATTAATGCACAACTTTCACTACACTTTTCATACACCGTGCAAGCTTGGAGCCAGCCAACTGATCACACTTTTGAACTGTGGCCAACTTTTAGTGTGAGGCATGGAACAATGAAAGATTGGAAACTGTTTAAGGATAATGCAATGAATTTCTAATGTGTTTGCAGTCTTCGGAAAAGAACATCGTGTCAGCCACGGGAGGTCGAGCTAAGCCCACACAGATGTCCGCTACAGGCAACATTATTCAGCTCTATGCAACACTGGCATGGAAACATCTCATTGGAAATACTGTAGTTTAAAATATGTATTATCTGCCGATGCCTTCAGAATGATGCTTTGTGCACTGGAGCAGGATCAGCCTGGAAGATAAAAGGGTATTCTCTAAACAGTTCCCAGTTGGAAGCGTAGATTTTCAGAATCAAAATGTCTTGATTGATGATTAACACATTGGATTAGAGATGTAGTCAATTCTGTATTTCATGGAACAGTGGTAAAGCAGGAAAAAAGATTGTGACAATAGGTGGTCCTCCCTTCCTACTACGTCAAATTTGAGTGTAAGTCACACCTAAATGAATACCTAACTCACTGACACTGTACACAGAAAACATGAAGGACAGTAATAAAAATACACTCCTCATCTTTTCCTTTGGGCTTATCCCGTCAGGGGTCGCCACAGCAAATCAATTGCCTCCATCTAACCATGTCTTCTGTATCCTCTTCTCTTGCGCCAACTACCTTCATGTCCTCTTTCGCTACATCCTTAAAACCTACTTTTTGGTCTTCCTCTAGGCCTCCTGCCTGGCAGTTCAAAACTCAGCATCCTTCTACCAATATATTCACTATCTCTCCTCTGGACATGTCCGAACCATCTCAGTCTGGCCTCTCTGTCATTATCTCCAAAACCTCTAACATGTGCTGTCCCTCTGATATGCTCATTCCTGATCCTGTCCATCCTGGTCACACCCAAAAAGAACCTTATCATCTTCATCTCTGCGACCTCCAGCTCTGCCTCCTGTCTTTTCCTCAGTAATAAAAATACACTAAATATTATAATTAAATGCAACACAAATACAAAAATGAACAATTTTTACTGTGTGAGTTTTGAGTTTGCTGATGTTGTTTTGGCATGGTTACGGCCGACTGGAGCCTGCTTTGTTTATGCAATAAAAAATTGCTGATCGACCACCTCATCATCATCCATACAACATCCAAATAGACTTTGATGATGGTCGCATCAGTCAAGTATTGAGAGTAGTGTAATTCCACCCCTTATCCTAGCACTTGCCCCTTGGTTTTGCATGTTGACAAGAATCAAGTAAAAATCCAATTTTGTTTAGTTCCTGACTGCCATGTGAGCAGCGTGAGGTTGATGTGATTGGATTGTGAAAAGAAATACAAACACGGTAGCTGCAGTCTTCCCTAAGCAACAATAATGAGATGGGAAAAGAAAACGTGTAAAGATATCCCTTGTGTCCCTCCTCCATTTCCAGGGTTCTTGCAGCACCAGAAAGAGCACGGTATAGTTGCCTTTGGTGTTTATGTACACAAACATGCCGTACTCAGCAAACGCATTCTGCGGCCTTATTAAGTGGGCTGCTCATGCTGTACACGTCCCTCACCGGTCTTGTCGTGAATCGATGGACTGTGTGGCGGCGAGGGCTGAACAGGGCGGGGCAGACACCTTTCAGATCAGTAGAAGGGCAATTTCTATTGATCCGGCAAAAATCATTGGAGACAGATGCAATCCATTCACTACTGTGGCAATCTCTGCATTCTCCACTGGGCTCTGACCTACATTATGATGACAAGTAAACACAACTTCAGAGAACATGTCTTCAGGCTCTTTCTACAGCTTGCATTTCTATCTCTTCCATTTCTGTCCCAGAATCACCCACAGTTGAAAGGGGTATCATCCACCCCGGCGCTTTAAAAAAAAAGTGTGGAAAATCCCTTCTAATGCAATCCAAATTAATTAAAAAGTGTTTATGTATTTCTTTTTCGCCCTGGGCCATTTTTCCCCAGCTCTGTGGTTGTTTCCGGCAATTAGCGTTTGCATATTATTGTGTTTCCCACTGTTGCAATTTTGTGCAAGAGTCATCACCTCTACATTAAGGGGATAATCAGCATTTGTCTTGAGGCGTAAAAATCCCTTTCTTCCCTTTTTATGATGGTTTGTTTGAAAAGAGGCATTAATGGCATTAACGCTTGGCCAGAGTTTTAACGTATTTAACACTTTAGTACTCCCATTTGAGTATTTCAAGGGTATGCGGTGGAGGTACATGCAATGACTAAGCCGATCTTGTGCCTGCTTTGTGGCACTTTGAATAAATGTCTTTCTGTGACAAACAATTTCCAAATAATGAAAGCTAGACTAGAAAACTAGCAGCAATTCCACCTGGAACATAAACTATCTTCACAACATTCTTGAGCTTGTTACATGCAACCTCCACCAATGTAGAGACACCCAGATTTGGTCTGATAATGATGCCTGTCGGTCCCGTTGTTCAACCCATGTCAACTGTACATAATACCCGTCCCAAGGGATTCACTGATCCATGGCGAGCGCGTCGTTATTTTGTCTTCTTTCAGTGGTTCTTTTTTCGCAGAGACAAATTCAGCTGCCAACATTCTTTCATCATTTTTTTTTTCACATGCGCAGCAGTGAACATGCGCACATTTGAATATCAGACAAAATCCAATTACGGTCAAACCGATCTGTTCTAAAAAATAATAATCATAGTAGAAAAAAGCATCAGCGCCAGCTCAACATGTCCTGCATACTTTGTCTATAGGATTCATGCAGTATTTGTCGCACAAATAAAAACACGGTTTGTAATGTAATGTTAATACATACACAACTTTATTTATAGCCACACCGGACCGCCATGTTGAACTTTTGTGTGGGAATTGAATCATATTTTTGTGTAGTGCTGCTGACATACAAATTAGGATGCATTCATCCATTCATCTATTTTTTCTACCGCTTATCCTCATTAGGGTTGTGGGTATGCTGGAGCCTATCCCAGCTGGCTTTGGGCGGGAGACGGGGTACACCCTGGACTTGTCCCCAGTCAATCGCAGGGCAGACGTACAACCATTCTTGCTGTAATGGACATTTTAGAGTTGCCAATTAACCTAACATGCATCTTTTTGGAATGTGGGAGGAAACCCGGAGACAACCCACGCACTACGAGAACATGCAAACTCCACACAGAGATGCCCAACGGAGATTCGAACCCAGATCTCCTGACTGTGAGGCCAACTTGCTGCCCACTCACCCACCGTGCAGCCAATTAGGATGCAATTACTTCCTATATAAAAAACATTAATTATCGCCATGTATTCAAATGAGTCACCTATGAGTCACCTATAATAGGAACAGTGTTGAGTGATACAGTGAATGACAAGAATCCATTAATATCTTTAACAAACACATTTTGCTATAAAATAAAAAAACATACTAAAGATTAAATATCTCATATCAACAGTTTGTAAATTGTAAATATTTCAAGTCACATTTTCTCTGTATTTAGTACATATGACTAAGATAAGCGTAATAATTGGTCTAATTCTAGACTAGTTTTCAGTTTTGGAAGTGTAGGCCTGACAGGGTGAAGAGTCAAATCTCATACAAACCATACATTGGACAGAAATTGGGAAATTGGGATTAGAGAGATGCTCGAGAGATTTCAGGCCACCGTCAAGGGTTACTTGACAGGCACCAAATTCCCAAACTGCTCAGTGCTCATTGCACTGTTGAGCTGCCACATCACACAGCGAGTTAGAATGGTCCCCTGAATTCCCATACTGCCACCTCACTGCCCCTCTACAGTACACACACTACACAGACATATTTTTAAAGAGGCTCCATCCTGTTCATTTTAAAATGCCCTTAGATCCATAGGGCACATTAGTTTGCGTTTTTCCATCCATCTTCTATATCGCTTATCCTCATTAGGGTCGCGGGGATGCTGGAGTCTATCCCAGCAGACTTTGGGCGAGAGGCGGGGTACACCCTGGACTGGTCGCCAGTCAATCGCAGGGCACATATAGACAAACAAACATTCACACTTACATTCATACCTATGGACAATTTAGAGTCTCCAATTAAGCTAACATGCATGTTTTTGGAATGTGGGAGGAACCCGGAGTACCCGGAGAAAACCCACGCACGCACGGGGAGAACATGCAAACTCCACACCGAGAAGCCCAACGGAGATTTGAACCCAGGTCTTCCAGATCTCCTGACTGTGTGGCCAATGTGCTAACCACTCGGACACCGTGCGGCCCAGTTTGCGTTTGTTTTATATATAAAACACTCCATAATTCCCAAATTGTATACGAGTAAATCTGCATTCTTCTCCTTTTGGCCGAAACACTCAGATTCCACAGCCTGGTCACCTGACCACGCCTGCTCTGCAGTGATTGGTCAGGCATTAGAAGAATTGGATCTAATTGGATGGATATTGGAGAATCCCGCATCGCTTTACGTAAACTGGATTTAGTGTTGGTTTTTAGCTCCACAAAACAAAAATATTTTCATTGTTGATTTACTCTACACTATTCTTACCTTAGACAAAAAACACATTCTTGTCGCCATTTTCAAGAAAAATTCATTCATTTCGGCAGCCGATCATTCTGGACACCAAGCAAATTGATGGGCTAAAATTGTGGGACGCAAAATTCAAAAGATCTCGTGGAAACCTTGTAAAGTTTTGTACCATTTTGACCGTTTGTGAGATGCAAGAGTGACATAAAACTGAAATCAGGGATTACTTCAAAACACACCGCCCTCATGAAATGGCACTTCCACACATGCAGAAGGAGAGTACAACATTTCCAAAAGTTGAAAATGTAGGATAAGCTCCCTCTAAATAATATACCAGCTGCACATATTTTAAAACACTATTTCCAGAACTTGTAGTTAGTTTCCTTTTTTTTCCACGCTTCTACTCTGAATGTCATTTTAATTGCCACCTTTCCCAGTGGATGGACACTTTCCTGTCTGAGTAACGGTGAGAGAGGCGGGGTACACTTATACATACTGTATATTACATATATTCTTTTGGACATTGGGAGGAGGTCTGAAGAGAACCCACAAAGCACTGTGGGAGCATGCAAACTCCTCACCGAGAGAGAGCTACACAGATTCAAACCTAGAACATTCTTGTTTCTTCCTGTCAGTCTCTATTTCAGCAAAACATTAGCAAAGTTGCACATGATGTGTGGACACAGAGGAGTTGTCAGCACAGCAGCCTGTCTAATGCCATACACTCACACAGTGGCAGTTTTAGCTGTGGGCAATTGCCTAGGGCAGTAATGCTCTAGTGGGCACCACCGAGATGCAGCGGAAAAAACATTCATATTCATTTCATTCATATTCAGCACTTATTTGGTGCCCTCTACAGGCGGGATATGGGCACCCCAATACTGCTCGTATCAAGTGGAAAACCAAACTGACTCTCTAACAGGAAATAGGCAAAAACAAAACTTCCAATTCCCTTGCCTCACCCACACAACACAAAAGCACACAGGGTCATCAACTCAAACCACTATCTCACCCATCAACACAAACACAATACATGCTGGGGGGGCCCCCATGCACACTTCACCAACATGCGCACATCCAGTGTGACCCTCAGCCCTCAGTTTGAGGAAGAAGCGGTGACTGTGGAGCCACAAGCCGGTACAATTATTTGGCCAAAATGGACAATAAAACAGGAATTTTGACTGGTAAATTCAGCTTCAAAGCTCTGGCAGATGGCTTCCTCAAACAAGACCGAAGATATTTGTATCTTTGTCGCTGCGATTTGAGTTATCACCAAATACGTCGGCTGCCAGAGAGAAGCAAGAAGGTACTGGAGCACTGCCGGTATTCTTTTTATTGTCATTTATGCGAGCCGTCTCCCGGCTGATTTTTGCTTTACACTGCAAGCTGAAATTAGGGTAACAAGCTGCTATTTATGGACAGGCATAGCCGAGGACTGCTATTTGGGGACTGAGTAGCATTAGCAGTGCTAGCATTAGTCGCCCACTAGCTATTCACCGGGAAAGATTTTCAACAGATCAGTAAAATATACGTACATTAGAGCAAACTCATTTATCTATCTTATTTTGTTTTGTTGTATAGTCTAAAACTACCATCCAACCATCCATCAGTACCAGCCTGGCCTTTGTCTTTCAAAGAGGTTCTGTACCATAAATATGCAAATAAGCACTCAACAAGGTCATCAAATCCTATCTTTATGCATACCCACTTAGTATCAGCATTTGGGACCAAATATGAAAGAAAAAGGGGAAAATACAGTATAGTAGCGTATCTGTGTAGCGTGGGAGAACGTTAGAAGGTGCGTTCAAGGACCGTCAAAGTGGGACAAATCGCCGTTCGCATTAAACATTCAAAAGTTGTGGAATTTTTTTAAACTTTATATTATTTTTGAAAAAAAAGAATGGCCCATGTTTCCAAAATTGATATTCCTTCACGTAAAATTTGATGCAGTTATCGTAGTTGCGTATTGAATTGTTTACGACTAGAAGATTTTACATCCCCACTTACTGTCGATAAAAATGTCATCTGTGATTAATTGCTAACTACAGACAAAATGCAGTTAATTGCAAGTAAATATTTGATTTGATTTGACAGCCCTATTTATTTCCCTACGGCATGATCCTGTTTGCCGTATGAAAGCAGGTCCTGTACATCAGATAACAAGAACTCATGGGAGGAAGATTAACACGGGGTTGGAGGAAATAAGTGTAATGGCTTTGGCTAGGCCCCCTTTGTTGTCCTCTGATCATCAGTGTTATCATTTGCTGAGTCACTGCTGTTAACACTTGAGCCCCCGTACCTCCTGTGCAGACTCCTGTTGCGATTTCGATTTGTCACCATGCATTTACACATCTCATTTTCAGCTTCAATGCATACTGAACACTTTTTAGGCAACCAATAGAAAGTCCACGGTTTTTTTCTGTGCGGAAAGACTAGAAATAGCTAACTGATGCTGAATCCAGCAAGGATGCCTAAGGATGACCAATAGTTTAAATGATAGGTTGTCTCTATTCATGTTAGTTCATGTGAATTGTACATGTTAATTGGATGCATGTTGTAAATAGTCATGAATATTTTTTGGATTCACGTGCTTTGATTAATATACTTGCTCACGGCCTGTGTTTTTAAAGTGACTGGTGGTCTTTACAGAGCGCACCGGCGTTGAGAGCAAGATAATTACATTTCGTCAACAGGTTGTAAAACAGCTTTCCATACAAAATTGCTTTATTAGTCTATTTATCGTCATTATTAAATATTATTTACAAATTGATGAGTGACACATCATACATTTCAGAAATGAGCAGAAATATTACATTGTGTGTAAACAGTCTCCCAGCTTTGTCACCTGTCTATGACATCATCAGCAGTTGACTCTGTAGTTCTTGGCTAAGTAACAAACGGTTCCGCCATCTCTGCATTTCTTATCAAAACTGAAAAACAACCCACTATGGAAGCAAACTTTGATAAAAGCGAGGAAAAAAAACTCCCAAAATCTTTGCTCATCTCCTCTGCCTTTTTTGTCAACAATTAGTTTCTATTATGGATGAGCCGTCTCCATTACGAATGATCCATTTTTGCCGAATTCGAGCATGAAACGAGTACAGCTCATCATTATCCGTAACTGTGATGAAGGAAAATCCTCAATGGGGAAAAATGTATGTGTTTACTCTTCACACTCAGTGATTGGCCAATCATACATAGTGACCACCAATCCCTAGACAGAGAACCAGAGAGAAGAGCCATGCCTCTCACTCTTTCACACACAGACACAATACAGACAGTAACTGTCTGCTTGCTTGGCTTGACACCAGCTCACATTCTCTATTTCGCTCTATTTCAGTTTTTACATTATTTAATTTTATTAGGAGAACATTTTTGTGGTCTGTTTCCTTCTAATTTCGCGTGTGATAAAAAGTCAGTTGGAAAACTTTGCTCATAGTACTGAACGCGATGCTTTAGAGAAAAATACAGTGAACAAGGCTGGCAGATTATTTCCCTGTTTGCCATCACTGTACATTAAAAAAGAGCTAGAATATAATTCATCTTAATCTGAATAGTGAGGATGTGCGGTAAATTGTTTTGAAACAAGCAATAAATATAGCAACTTCTGATCAGTACATAATACACAAAATAATGTTTTAAGCTCTGGTTAAACCACACCCACTTTGTGTTTATGCCCCTTCCACTAAGAGTAGAGGTACGGATACAGATGGTACTGGTAGTACTGATGTACTCGCTCATCTCTAATTTATATGTTTCAGACTACATTACCATGTTACACTAAGAAACATCACGTGGCTACATTTACACAATTCAGCAGGTCAGAAAAATAGAAGACGTAGAATTTATTTCATCTGACTCATTGTACATTATAATCTATTACTGATCATTCAGTGCCGGTCCAGTGTCCACAATATTGTTTCATCAATGGAAACACCAGATTTCTGTCCGCGAGGCTTCTGGATCATTACTTGTCCATCGAATTTCACAAAGTCCGTATCGATAGATATCGATGGCTGACTATTAATTGACTACGTTACCCAGAGGGCATAGCACTTTAAGCGAAAACCGGACGTGTGTATGAAACCCTGTTCTGTGAAATCAATGCACCCAGGAAAGATTTTTTGGCAATGCTTAAACTGACCAAATAGTCTGAGTACTCGTAATCGTTACAACATGTATATAAAACTATAAAAGCATTGGCAATTAGATCCACTCCATGTTTTTTAGAGGGTTTTGTAGGCGAAATAGGGGGATCCCATGACGTGCATTGTTGGCTGCCTTGACAGTTTGAGGTTCTTGTGGATGAGGTTCTTTATTTTCTCTGATGGTAAAGCGGCTAGCTGTGTGTTCTCTTCCCGCGTAGGGATTGTGGATGATAGGCCAAATAATAGGCAAAATTCCAAAAAAGTGCATTTTTCCTTCCTTGTTTACCTGAAGGTTTTTTAAAATGATTGGCTTCTCAACCGAGAAGAAGCCAATAGTTTGGCGTGGTCGAGGGGTCAATATTTTTCTCAAGGAGCCAATACACACACAATTGCGCGTCTCTGTGCTAATAACAAATTGTGACCTCTCTCTGACTGCAGCTTATTGCAGACAAAAGATATGGCAGTGAAAAGGTTGCTCAATCCCAGTAGAAGCGTGCGTCTTGGCAACTCGATTGTATTTCAGCATTCGCTCATTCCATTACAACGGTGGTTCTGAAAAAGTGGGGCGGGCCCCCCTGGGGGTGTGGTGGGGGTAGGGGTGCAGAAGCAGGGAGTTGTTTCAATATTTGTGTAAACCTGCCAATACATGCACATTTATTATACTCAACATGCCATTTGACTCTGGAATACGCTCCGCAGCTCGCCATTTTGTTGCATTTTCCTGGTTTCAGTTCCAAATTCAGTTTATACAGATAAATACATATTATCAGTTGTCATAGTATTTCGAATGGACAACATTTCTGGCCCCTACAAGGGGCGTGACAGAAAATAACTGAGAAACCCTGCATTACAGTAGAAACAAACCAATATGGCAATGCAAAAGGAAACAGCAAGCCAACCGTGTGGACCAGCATCCTTTCCAAAGTACATCACTGGTTAGGATGGATTTCCCAGAGGAGTTTGTGACGAAAGAAACTCCACATCTGATCCACATGACGGGTTTTACAGTGTGAATGAACGTGATATGATCAGCGAGGTACCGCAGACTGACAGCCGCGCAGATCTCTGTGCTGAGGTGCAAACTTGTACAGCGGCGAGGGCAAAGCCGAGCCAGGTGAGGATTTACCGCGCGGCGATAAAACTGCGATTAAGTGCACACAGTAGACCAGCCAAAGCCTAATACAGTAAACAAGTCAGCACACACCCACGCGCCAAGTGTCTTATAGGGAGCAGAGAAGGCTTGACTCGCCCACACAGAGAGCTTTATACACATTTGTAAATGCATGATCTCTTTCTCACTCGCACTGACATCCTTGCCACAGCGCAAGGAAAATGCTTAATATGACTAAAAATATGCGATCAAAGTGGAAGGAGGCACACAGCATGCTCTAAAAAAGTGTGTGCATTTACTGGAGGACATGCAAAAAGGTCTTACCCAGAACAGGAGGTTGAAGAAGACCATCCCATAACGCAGGGCCATCAAACAACCTTCAGCCATCCTGCAGCGCCGCAGTTCTAGGAGGAATATGAAGGAGAGGTCGAGGTAAAACACCACGTACTTCTTTCCCTGGCCGTAGCGGCCCTTGGACGTTTGTGGCCCCTTTGTCGTGTGGAAGCCGAACGCAAACGGCGGCCGCTTGTATTCAAACTCCCCACTGAAGCGATGGAAGCCGGAGGAGAAAGGCGGCGTGTCGGGTTTGCTGTCCAGAGACGGACTGCGCCGGTACGGCGTCTCATCCGTGCTTGAGCGTCTCATGGTGCAAGTTTTTAACGGTGAAAGTTCACAAGGAGGAGGCAGAAGTCCTTCCCCTGAAGGGCGACGATGCCGAATCCCGGTGGTGGTTTCGCCTATCCTCACTTCACCTCCAAAAACAATCGGAAAACTTTCAAATCCTGCAGCAGATGATTAAATTATTACAAGAGTCATAGCCTGATCTGAGTTAATCTGTTGGAGATAACGCTCTGTCATTCACCTGACTCCTAAATCCTATAATGCAGCAGGAGAGTCTGCATAATCCTGCCACAGCACCCGTGTAATTCTCCTGCGTTCAGGACATAATCCAAGCACACACATCTGACCATGCCTGTTATCCTTCAAACACAGGTGTCATGCTCTGGCAGATGAAATGCTTTGCAGGGTCATCTCCTGTTTACTTTAACCAGGCAGATGACTGGAGGGCTTTAACAACCCCGCTCGTTAGGACTGTCAGTACGATACAGAAATGCCGTACCTGGTCTCATGAGAAGTTCCCGATGGGGATCTCTCGGGAACTTCTTGAACACATGTCTCAGCACTGTGCATGTGTGGGACGTGATTTTGCTGACATGCAGTGAAAATGATGAGCGGCTAAGAACACGGACAAGCATGGAAGGGTGGAACATGTACATGCACAACTCGAGCTTTGTCAATTGCAATTCCCTCTCCTGATCTCCAGAAGCGCTTCTTTCCTTTGCACCCCAACTTGCCAGTTCTGTCCCAACAAAAGTGTTGCGGTTACTCCTTCTTTCTCTCTTGACTGACCACCTGGCACTAATTAAGTCGCCTTCTTCAGCTCCCTCATTTTGTCTTCTTGTGCCTCACGAGGTGCCCCTCAGTGCTGACGATGCTTCATTAATTTCCAGTCTCTCGTCAGGGAGGCAAAGTGTCCCCTCTTCTGGTCCCTTGTCTCCTCCTCTCTAGACGGGCACGGAGATCAAGGCGTCCGGCGGGGTCATGGCCGAGCAGCGAGACAGGCAGTGAGAAGAGACCGCTTCTTCAGAGAAGCAAAAGAAAGACTGCAGTGTTTGAGCGCTAGCCGGCTCTTTCTGCCTGAAGCTCCCTCCCTCTCTATTCCAGCTCCCGTTCTTTCTCTTTTGGTCTCCCCCTCCTTCCTCTTTTTTTCTCGTCCCTTCTCTCACCAGCTCAGATGCTCTGCGCTCAGCATGCGCAATCTCAAACACCACATGCCTCCTCGATAGCTGTCCCAAAAAGCTGCTAAGGCATCACTCCGGATCAGTCGTTCATATTCTGGCCACTCCCTACTATCAAGCAGAGCCAATCGGTGTCTTGCAGTCCCGACCACAATCACACCTAGCCATGCAACATCAGACAACACACATTCTAAGTGCACAAGTGTTGCTCTTGCGCTGGTGCTTCTTCATCCTCCGGTCCGCTCCACTTCCTGGCTAGAACTCATTCCACATGCAGAGGTTGTTGTCGCGCCGAAGCCCGGCCACTCAGTGCACGCTTGGCTTCAGTCATGTTGCCTTCACATGCTTTCACTCTGGACCTGGTTTATGCAGCAACCGCAGCGATGCCCCCGACACAGATCTGCACCCCAAAGCGGGATTCTCTGACCAGACAAATGAAGTGGCCATTGCAGCTGGCATTTCATACATGCATGCATTCAAACGCATGCTCGTCCGTTGCTCTACGACTCTGCAGGGATGTTTCAAAGCTGCTCAATGTACACATGGCTTTATTAAATATGCATTGGCTTTGTGCTGCGCCTGTTCTGTAGCTTGAATCGGAGTTTGTGACTTTTGAACTAATTGCTGTTTTCTCACAAAGCATTCCTGGACATGAGCAGGCGAGCGAAATAATTAGCAATTAGACTTGACTGCAGTTTTTTGTTGGTTAGTAGAAGGCATAATTGTGCATGACAACCACATGACCATGCAGAACCGGGGATGTGCCATTCATCAAAGCCGGGAGGCTCTGGGTTCCAAACCAGTCAGACCTCTCTTTGCATGTTCTACCTGTGTGTGGGTGGGTTTTCCCTGGGTAGTCCAGTTTCCTCCCACAGTTCAAAAACATGCATGTTAGATTCCAATTGAGTCTGTCCATTGCTGTGAATGTGTGAATAAATCTTTTTGTCTGTATGTGCCCAGAGGGGTGTACTGCAAAGAAAGTGGGTTAGCTAAGTCTGTTAAATCTAAAGCCATGCTTGCCTGTACTATGAACGTGCCACCTCCTTTAAAGCCGCTATATCATCATGGTAGCTTAGGCTAAACTCCAGACTTTTCAGCTTAAAATCAGCGATGAAAGCGCCACCGTTTTACCGTGCAACTCATTCCGGAATGGCGTCATCGTTTTTTGGGAACCTATGAACCTGGAAGCAGGAATGATTCTTGCAGCTTTTTGGCTTTTTCGATATCGGGCTGTTTCGTAGGGAGTAGGCTACGTTTGCTCACTTTTTGAGCCGAGCATCAGGAATACAATGTCAAATATGAATTTGGCCAATACTAGCAGACGTGCATGTCCTTTTGTGAGTACTTAGGCGGGTGGTCTCATGTGACAATATTTTCTATATTAAGAATGAGCACTCTGAGTCATCAATCAACTGGAACAAAACACGGCTTCATTTGAACAAAAAGAGAAAACTACTGCCACCTAGTTGTCACCACAAGCATGTCTCCTGAGCACACCGATGCAGCGCATCAGTCAAACCAGTACTTGTTTGTCACAGATAATGAGTACAGTGTGGCCAAACCTACCTATCAAAGCCTGATCCCGTCAGATCTAAGAAGCTGAGCCGGGCAGGGCCTGGTGAGTACTTGGATGGGAGACCTCGGAGGAACACCAGGTGCCACATTGGGAGGAAATAAACTTTCTTTGTGTCCTTAGGCAAGGCACTTCACCCACATTGCCTAGTATGAAAGTGGTGTGTGGGTCGGAGGGGCCAATGGCGCACAGTGGCAGCCTCGCTTCTGTCAGTATGCCCGATCAGAAGCCTGAAAAATCAACCACAGCTGAGTTGTATAATAATAATATCTATCCATCCATCCATCCATCTTCTTTGCCACTTATCCTCAATTGCAGGCCACATATAGACAAACAACCATTCGCACTCACATTCACACCTATGGAGAACTTAGAGCTGCCAGTTAAGTAACATGCACGTTTTTGAATGAACGTGGGAGAAAACCGAGTACACAGAGAAAACCGTTCCTGACAAATGAACATAACAGAAGGATTAAGTGCAAATTATTAGTTTGATTCCGGTTGAGCGCAAATAATGACATAATTAAGTAAGTAATTATAGTACAGAGGCTAATCACTATGCATTTTGAATTCTTTAATGTCATTTAACATTTCACAGGAAAACCATGTACAGTTACATTTACATGCATAAAAGCTTATCCTTGTGAAGAAATGAGGCTATAGTTAATCTGTTGTGAGTGAAGATTTTTCATTAAGTGGAAAAATGTAATCACATATTTCTACAAAGACGAGTGTGGCAGCCATATCCAGGATATTTATACATTCTGTACGCTGTGTAATGTATTTCTAATTCGGGCTACATGGTTAAAGAAATATGTTTCACTACTTATGTCCATGAAGCCACTAATTGCAATAATCTGCTGTCATTTTCATAAAACACACGATGGGATGAATCAAACAGCAGGAAACTCATTAAGACAGAAAGTGGCTTATCATTAATAAGCTATGTTGGGACAACGTAAACCCCAGACTGCCATTCATGTTATTCCCAAACCTAGCACATCACCATCACACAAGCAGTTATTCAACCTGTCACACACACACACACACACACACGTTCACACATTAAAATAAAAAATAAAAAACATGCACTTAAACGTGGAGGGTGAACGAGGTGGCAGATGCTTTGATGACTCAATGTGCAACAAATACACATGCAGAATAAAACGCATTTTACCCGCCATGAGGCAACATGCTGCAGCCAACGGTGACATTTCCCAGATGAAATCTCAAAGGCGTAAAGCACTTGTACATTCCTGTGATATGAAAGTAGGTGGCAAATAGACAGCCCTACTCGGGCAGACATACAAAGTGCACTGTGTTGCTCCGTGGTCCCTTTGCAGTCTTAAACGGCTATGAGGCCGGCTTGCTTTGCCTTGTTTAAAGCTGCAATGTGAGGCTCTGGAGAATTTCTCATCTATTATGAGCTCACAAAAGGAGGTTTTTCCACAGGACACCTCCATGGCACAAAAGTTGCAGACGTCAGTTTGTACGGCAGCATTGCCCTTTGCCATACTTGTTAATCCTAATCCCACATATGTCTGAAAATGTATTTGCCCACTAGTCTCCACTTTAACTGTGTTATTGGAGCCATTGTGGGTTGCATTCAAAGACACCACTTAATTTAAGTTGAAATCACATGTTTTAAGTGTGTTTGAAGTATTTTCCTGGGAGTTCCAATGATACTAAAATGCACCCCACATTGAGAGTTGATGAGGTGGCTCGGGCATCTGGTTAGGATGCCTCCAGGGACGCCTCCCTGGGGAGGTGTTCAGGGCACGTCCAACTGGTAGGAGGCCTCGGGGAAGACCCAGTACACGCTGGAGAGACTATGTCATTAACATTAAAAAGCACCCTTCGAGTCGGTGTCTCGCGAGCCATGAGCCTCACCATACCTCACTGATCACAGGGCATGGTTTTTGAAGAATTATCTGGAATTCACAGTGATACTATGAGCAAGTAATCTTGAGTTCATCTTTTTTGGTAATAAAAAAAAACACGTTTTCTTGTCGCAGTTAAACGACATGCAGGTGTTTTATAACCTGAGATACGACTTCATGTGTTTTCTGGCTATGAAAAAAACGGACACATAAGGACATTTTATTGGAAGATTACCGTTTCATATTATTCCTTTGCACATATGATTTCTCTGAGACAATACAGTGTGACTACTCATGCCTCTCCAAACACCCTTTGCATGCATGCATGATCTGTCACTTGACAAAGAAGGCATTCAATTATCAAACATGTCAAACGTTTAATAGGCCATTGTGAAATGGCGAGCATATGACAGCTGGTAAAAGAGCTAATTAACAGCTGGTGACAAGTGAAAATAAAAATAATGACTGCGTTTGCAGGAACGTTTGAAAGAACATCTAGGATAACTATTCATTACTCTTCATTTAGGTTGCACTGACGGCTCCCATCTATTTTTTTTAAAGATGAATTACATTTTTGGGACAGTTTCCCCAGCGCGAAGTCAGAGTGGTGTCATCTCATTAAGACGTTTGAACATTCTGGTACAATCTATAATTTACTGACCCATCAATGATTTAGTTTCAAGAACACTTTGGGGGGAAATACTTTTAGTGTCCATTTCAAGAATTCCTTAATTGATGACAGAATGAGTTGGAAACCCCCCCATCAAAAACATACAGTACAACATAAAGTAACAAGAAATACTTCAATAATGTATAAAATAAAATCTGCCCTGGATCAAAAATCAGATGTGTCCAGGCGTCCAGGTAGTGTGCCTAAAAGCGGACAAAAAGGTGTGGAAGCTGCGCTCTAAGAAGATAAAAAGGAGAATCCAAAGCCTAGAAACCCTCTTTCGCTGCTGAAGTCTCTTGTTTTTGAACACTTCGGAATACATGCAAGGACAAAAACAAGCGTTTAAGACCAAACACAGTATGCTGCAATTGTTCTGTAGAGAATGGGGATAGAAGAACAGGTTGATTAATACTGCACTTCACCCAACAGGGAACTTTTATTTACTAAAAATACAATAATAATATATAATGTAATAGATTTATAATAATTTTCAACCCACAGCATCATTAATCCCGGAAATGTATCAAAGTGGCCCCCCTCGCCTTGTAATTATTTGCTATTTTTTCATTTGAGAATCGTATGTATTAGTAAATTATCTGTCAGCAGGTTTTTACAAAGATGTGTGATCCATGGATGCAGCAATAAACGCCCTGGTTCAATAAGGAATAAGTACTTCAACAGCCCCCTTCATCGTGATGTTCACATTTTGATATGAGACCAACACCTGACAATTCATCATCGGTACCTCATTATCTCCAGGCTTCAAATGGGATGTTCTCAGAGGGAAGTGGCCACTGAGCTTAGAGTGTCATCAGCAGGTTGCAACCAAGATATAGTGTAGACAGACTGGAAGAGGAAGAAGTATTCCTTTTGAACACTGATATCGGACAAGAAGGCCTGCTGGCTCACCATCTCTCCCCAAACCTTTCCAGACCTTGCTTGCCATACTGAGGCACCTGTCTCTTGTGCTTTAAACCCAAATCATTTACCGGAGCTCTCTGCTACGAATGAATGATGGCAGCAGTAAGACCGCCAAGCTGTTCACAAAATGAAACCATTACTTCCACTCTCGGGTGGCTTCTTCATTAGTCCTGTGAGTTACTCAATAGATGATCGCCCAAATGCAAGGCAATTAACATTCTACGCTTGTCATCCATCCATCCGTTTTCTATATCGCTTATCCTCATTAGGGGCGCGGGTATGCTGGAGCCTATCCCAGCTGACTTTGGGCAGGAGGCGGGGTACACCCTGGACTGGTCGCCAGTCAATCGCAGGGCAGACAAACCACCATTCACACTCACATTCATTCCTATGGGCAATTTAGAGTCGTCAGTTAACCGAACATGCATGTTTTTGGAATGCCTAGGCTTGTCATGTGTCTGTGTTGCACATTTAAAATATGATCTATGCATTTGTGTTATATGTGCTCTTTGCATTCTGCTGCTAATCCCTTCCAGAAACAAATAGGCATTGTATGTTGACATGTATTTATAGACATGGAGGGATAATGCTTCCCACCGTAAATGAGCAGGAAATGGCTGCAAATGTCTCTTTGCTTTACAGACCAAACATGCGTCCTGCACATGTGAAGACTGTAAAGACAGTGACACATATGCATGATGGACCACCCCCCGCTGGCCTATAAAGGAGACAGCTACTTGACAGTCCATACACAGCATGACTCCCACTGCCAGATACATTCTCATTGCTGGTGGCTCGAACAAAATCCTCTTATACTGAAACGATCCAACTAATGCATATTTCCAGACGGAACCGTCTCTGACGTGCTGCTTTGCGATGGAATACAAGTGTTTGCGGAGATGATGTATCCAGTTGTGTTGAGTAAAAAGCAAATTGGATTGCCACATTGAAATTCATGCCCTCACACGCACAAGAGTCTGAAAACTGATTTACAAAGCCAATCTCAGACGCCTATCAAATGAATGACTCAAATCTGATTTCCGAAAATTAATTTTAATGTCTTTCCATACTGGAAAGCATGGAACGTCTGCTATAGAACTGCCGATTAAGTCGCAGCTCGTCACCAATGGCGTTAAAATCTCTAGTTGCATTCCACACTTTTCTTGATGATCTAAAGAATAATAGCTGTGCTTTCAGTTTTGATTCATTCCGTCCAAATGATACAAAGACAGCACTGGTAGTAATCCATTCAGTGGACTGGTCATAGAGCATCAGAGACAAGCAATGATAAATCTCTGCAGAACACCTGAAATGACTCAAATTACAGCATGCCAAACGATTCCCTTCCTGTGGCTATGCATCTAACTTCATCTCCCCTGAAGGACCGTGATGTTCTCTCACAGCGTCTAACTGGACGATTGCCATTACCAATAAATGTGCATCTGATATTTTCTTATTATCAATGAAGTGGGCAACAGAGTAAATGTGGTTTATCCACCACAACCACGTTTATACAATACATACACGTTATGTCTTGAAAAAAAATGAAGATATTTTGTCATTTCCACATCCGTTTGGACCCTCACCCTCTACAAGAGCAGAGAGAGTCTTATCAGTTTACTGAGGGACGATATTAAAAGAAGTATATGCTGTAGAGCTCCATTTAATCAATTAATCAAGGATTAATCGATTATCCAGTTAATTGACAACGATTTTGATATACACACACATCAGCTTTAACTTTGGAAAACAATGATCAACATGTTTGCCTCCTTTCTATTATACCAAACCACTAATCGTGTGTGTTTGGTTTTATATTCTGTCTGGTCTGTCTGGGGCCCTACCAATGACTAAATAATCAAATCAAAAAAATCCAATTAATTGACTAAGGAAATAATCGTTAGTTGCAGCTCTAATATAGTGTATCAAAAGGGCAATGCAAACAGCAGCAGAAGAAGTTAATTACACAGTGAAAGGTTCATGAATTACCTGACTTGAGATAACAGTGAATTTGTTCAAATGTGATTATTCCAGTAGGGCTGTTTTTTAAAGTTCATATTTAAATGTTGAATAAGGTCATAAGTAGTGCAAATGTATGACATTTTTGAGTTGAGTGTAATATAGTGTGGTTTAAATAAAAGCAAATGGGCTAAAGATTCATTTGCTAATTGCTTTTCCTGTTCAGGGTCACACATGAGCTGCAGCCTATCCCAGCTGACTTTGGGCGAGAGGCGGGGTACACCCTGGACTAGATTTCAAACAAACATTAACCCCCATAACCATACCTTATATTTCACATACAATTCTTAATTTTTTTTCCTCTAAATGGACACGACGGTATAGAAATAACAACCACAGCAAATGAAATAGCTATATTATATAATATAATATTTATCCACCACATAATATATGTTATAATATTTATCACCACACTTAAAAGGTTGGGAAGACCCCAGTCAAGTTCTCTAAAACATGGTGCCCTAGAAAACGCAGCGTGCTTTAAATCTTTCAAATGAGCTATGTAAAACCTTCATTTGGCATTAAAGCCTGAACTTAACTTAAGAGTACTCAGGTGTGGCGATACAGTATCTGACATGCATATGTTCAAGTATTGAACATCCATATTTGAAGAAAGTAAAAAGAAGGTTAAGAAAAAAAGTCCCATTTTAAGCAAGAGTTTATGATTTTTTCTTCCTTCCATTCATTTTCTATGCAGCTTATCCTCATTAGGGCCACGGGTATGCTGGAGCCTTTCCCAGCTGATTTCGGGCGAGAGGAGGCCCTGGACTGGTTTCCAGCCAATCGCAGGGCAGACAAACAAACATTCACACTCACATTCATACCGATGGACAATTTAGAGTCGCCAATTAACCTAACATGCATGTTTTTGGAATGTGGGAGGAAACCGGAGTACCCGGAGAAAACATGCAAATTCCACACAGAGATGCCTAACGGAGATTCGAACCCAGATCTCCTGACTGTGAGGCCCACATGCTACCCAGTCATACCGTGCGGCCCTGATTTTTTTATGCATGCATGCCCATAGCAACGTATTGAGGTAGCAAAATGACCAAGTTCATTTGCATTTATTGTGTGATTAATTTACTTATTATCCCCACAGGCCTCAGTGCCCATGAGACAGTTTTTGTCAAGGCCCCATCACACCAAGCGCAAATCAGCCCAAATGAAGCAGAACCAATGAAAAAGTTAAAAAAATGTGGGCCACATTCGGGACATGAATTGGATGCCATTCGAATACTTATCAGGAATAGAAGCTGGTGCTTCTGGGGCTTCCTGGATTTCAGCGCCCTGTCTGTACTGTGCACACCGGTGGTGAGTTTAACTACTTTTTTCCTTGGCGGCATGACATGATGTAAACTGGCAATGCGGAAGTGGTGAGTGACACTTCAGCGGACATGTTGTTTTTTAGAACCTCTTTTCAGCACCTCTGCGCTGTCCACATTCGAGGCTGCTGTTGAAGTTAATCGGCTTTTTTTTTCCTTGGAGGTGATGTGAATGTGATGTGAATGAGGCGAGGCTTCATAGTGACGTTTCAGCTGCGTTTTTTTTTTCATATATCAGAATGTTTGGAATGCTGTTGGAATACCGTAAGAATATTCAGAATACTGTAAGAATATATAGAATGCAGTCAGAATACCTTTTGACATGTTTCCCCTTCGAATACACCTTAAAAGGTGTTAGCATGCTTAAAACGTTTAAAAATGGGCCCTAATATTTGCAATACACTCAGAATGCAGTCAAAATATCCAGGAATAAACCACAAATTTTCACTTTGAAGTCATTTTGGGTCATTCCGCCTCTAGTGTGACAAGAGTATGAACGAGACGTCACATTTTAATCTCGGAAGATCTTATTACACTAGATCTGGTGACACCCCTGATATTGGGTAATGTGACTGTCTGGGACTGAAGTTTGTCATCACAACTCCGTCGTAACACCTCATATGCACCTGATCTGCCAGAGGATAATAAGGAGATTGTGTTGCCAACTCAGCAAAATGATCACTGTATTTAGCAAATGTATGGTCACTCTAGATCAAAATGTGACTAGCGACAAATTTAACAACTTTTTTCTGGACACTTTTGGAGTCTGTAACATGAAAGCACATATTCCTCTTCTCAACAAGCAGCAACAAGCACAATTATGCAAATTTTACTATGTCTCTGCCTCAATGTAGCTTGCAACCCTGTGGGAAACACTGTGTGAATGGCATGCATTTCTTGTAACTACCAAACTGTTTTGGAAAAAAAAAAAATGCATGAATATCTAACGCCTCTGCACACGCTTCACTTTGATAGGAAATACGCAGAGGCAGTTAGGGCGCCACCAGCCCTCTGGAAACTGGACAGAGGCTATGTTGTTCTGTCAAATGCACAGCATGTATCCGAGTCCAATTACCAACAACGCTGTCTGCACAGCATTTGTTATGTGTTAATAGATCAATTGCTTTTGTTGGGAGCGGCTGCGTGTTTCAAACGCAAAAAACAAACAAGACTACAAGAGAATATAAAAGAATTATTTTTAATTCAGTCGACCTTAAAATGATTGGCTTATTTTGTCAAAGAACAGTTGAGAAGTAAGCGTTTGATTGTTTTAGAAAACAATCTCAAGTGTGGTCAGACATGGCCAGGTTAGCAACAGCATAATAGGAGACAGGTTTTCCCACACAAAGCATTAGCGCCCACTGCATGCGTTCGTAAATATGAAAACGTCATGACTGCTTGCCCGAAAATGGCATTATTATCCCGTATTATTCCTCCAACAATGCACTACAATGGGACATAATGCTTCTGTGAAATGAAATGAAAAGGTACAGTATTGATCATTCTTGGTAGTTCTTTGGAACTTCCCATAATTACTGGCTGGAGACTGAAAGAGGTAATCGTATGCAAACATTGCGGGGTTACGACAGGAATAACAGCCACCCTTGAAAAGGAGCAAACACTACTATAGCTCATGCTGCTGAATAATTCATTGTGACGTTTTTTATGTGTCATACAAGAGCTATTATTGTAAAATGTAGCGTCTTGTTTTCCACATTCCACTTGGATTTCTTTGCGGTATAGATTCAGGAAGTCCCGTCTTTACGACAAAACAGAAAACGCGGACTCCATGAATCCAACCATCAACGGGGAAGATGCCACACAGCTACAATCGCCACAATCAGCAAGACACTTCAAACCTTTTTCCGGGAAATGTATTCCACCTAAAGAAGCGCTAAATATCGGGTAAAGCATTGCGCCTGACTTCCGAGACTTGTTTCCATGGCAACGCATTGGCCGATTTTAATGGTTGTAAAAAAAAAAAAATGTTTTAAAGGCATTGTGAACCTCTCGGTTTGGACACGTCCCTCCAGACAAAGCAGTAGAATGATGTTAATCAGATTCAGACCTTGATATTTCAAAAACAAACCCAGAGTTGCTCTTCCAGAGGTATATGTAGGTTGCTTTGTTTATCCGCAAAAAGTGTGACCACGGTCCCTACCTTCCATCTGCTGTAAGGCTGATGGTGACACATTTACTGCTAACAGCGTTAACAATGTGCGTCATAGTGATAGCTGATTGGGAATATAATGACACGAATCCTCCCAAAATGTCAACGCAAGCACATTTGTGCCGCGATAGCAAATCACATTTTTTTGGTGCTATTCTTTATAGTGTGGTGACTTTTATGGCTCAAATGTGTGTATTTGTGTAGTTTGTGAATTTCTAGTTATTTGTATTTGTCTGTTTGTATGTTACATTTTTTTGGTCCAGTCAGATTTGCGCTTCTTTGTGTCGCCGCATCAATGTAATCTGCATTCAGGCCTTCAGAATCAGGAGTGCTGGCCAGTATCACGTGCACACTATAAGCTGTGGGGCTGTTTTACCATTGTAGATTCACCTCGCAGCATTTTTCCATCCTCTGATTGGTTGATCAGAGTAAAACTGTCGGACAACCCAAATTACATACAAGTCAAGTGTGTGTTCAGCTCTAATAACATTTAGTGTGACGTCACCCTACACTTTTACACACTTTAATGCATGTCATTTAGATGTTATATCTAAAAATTATTAAGAGTAGTCCGTGCACGGTTTATGCATAAGTTACACGTTTGGCAAAGTACTGTTTACATCCAGTGTACAACATAGTACGTGGGTATGCAAT
>QODF01000162.1:81030-248542 GCA_024372805.1 Oostethus manadensis | reverse complement strand
ACACACACACACAGAGCGGAGACCGAATGAAGCATATCAATGTAAGTAATTAAGCATAATTATTGATATTCACAGATGTCACTAGATATTCACTCATTTGCTACTCCACGTAAATATTCACCATGTTTTAAATTGTTGGCTGTCGCTAGTTTAATTCATGCAACTCATAATCATAAATGATTAGACAATGAT
Source organism: Oostethus manadensis (assembly GCA_024372805.1). NCBI lineage: Eukaryota > Metazoa > Chordata > Actinopteri > Syngnathiformes > Syngnathidae > Oostethus > Oostethus manadensis. Next base: position 248,350 of record QODF01000162.1, on the reverse strand, counting down.
ATATAGCGACCACATTGGCCTGCTAATTTTAAGATGTATTTTAAGTCACTCACTAGGAGAAAGAAGCTACATTACTGAACTGTACTGTGCAGTTGGGGTTTAATATTCGCTGTCTAATCACTCGTGGAACAGTGCAAGTGGCAAAGAAGGAGGAGAGGTCCAAGCTCGCAGTGGACGAATATATGGCCACGTGACCTCCCCGGGTTAATGATGCAAAAGTATCGTAAATCAGGTTTGCCCTGACGTACTGAGAACCGTTGCTTAGTGCAAAAAAAACGGTTTCATGATGTCAGAAGAAGGCAAAACAAAAACTATCAGAGCACCGGAGGCACACGATGGCCCCCGGGGGCGACCTTCAACCAGTGTGACACTGAGCTCGGCGGGGCGCCTTTGTGTTTTCCACCATCTCTGTCATTATTGAGGTTTTGGGTGGGGTTGAGGTTGGTATAACAGGTAAGGTAAGCATTTAGTAACCTCTATTTGATCCCCGTGTAATATGAATAAACAAAAACTATGCATAACGGGGATGAAATCCGTAGCAACTGTCCATAAACTGTGATCTGGCTCTTGTCACTTCTGTTCGCATGTGAGAGGAACTTGTACTACCCAATTAATTATGATAATTTTTGCAATTCTTGGTTACACAATGAAAGATGTCAATACGTTTGATTAACCGTTTATTACAATTAACCACATCCATATCAGATCCACTGACAACCAAGGAGGAGGAGGATGGCGGTGATCCGGGGACAGAGGAGGTGGTGGCCAGAAGGAGACTGCGCAACAGAGGCAGGACAATGTAGATCAAAATGTATTGGCAGATTCAGATAGTAACTTTAAACTGTGTTTGTTGTGATTATTAAATGTATTCAAATGTGCCTGACATTGTGTAAACCGGCCTGTGAGGTTTTGGTGACGTCTACACCAGTCAGCCAAATTACCACTATGCTGGCTGCGCTTCGTTTTGCGTCAAGAGTAGACCAGGTTGGAGCCGGCATGCTTTCAGCGCACCTCCGGCGAAGCCTTTTGGCATAAAATTGTCACTACGCCAGGCTGAATCAGTCAGCGTCTCCCCCTGCTATGCCGCCACACCTATCGTGGCGCACCTCGGTCTACCAAGTTGGCTGTGCACGGTATTACGTTGAAATAAATTACCACTGTGCCATCTGCATCTCGCTGCGCCACCCACGAAAATAAAAGCCCATAGTGTGTCCAACCTTATGATGGCGATGCTATCAGAGGGGAATTCAGACTTTAAGTAATGACAAATAACCAGTAAAAAGTGTCCCACTGTTGGAGTGGAGATATGCTTGGTAAAGAGGTGTACAATTTAAATAATGCCAGTCATAAATAAAACACAAATAGTTGACAGCTCTAATAGCGATGGAAGTTTGAGACCCTTGAAACCCGAACACTCATTTTATTCTGTTCTAAGCTGAGTAGTACAGATTTAATAAAGATACTGTATTTATTTATTCTGTTAATGGATTCTGGTCATTTTGTTATCCAAACTCTACATCTAAATTAACAAAAAAATTAAAAACTAATTAATTCCGATGTATTCGAATTACTCTAAAACATGCATCAAATTAAATTTGTTTGGGTCACCTAGTAAAAAAATTGTTTCACACATCTTTTAATGATTACATATTTGCCCAGGCAAAAAGCAGTCATCATAAATACATTTAAAATCCATGTGATTGGTATCGGCCGATCACTCTCATGGATGTTTACTATCAGAATCGGCAGCATAAAAGTAATAACTGGACATTTTATACTTGAAATGTGTTTAATAAGAGTGACCCATATTGTTGAGAAAGAAGGTTCTGGAGCTGAACCTATTTTAATAATGACAACAAATACTTTTATTGCAAATGTTTGGAGAGGAACATCAACATCAAGCTAGCTGGAGGGCTTGGAGGGAGGGAGACCCATTACTCACGTTTTTTTGCCTTTTACTGGTAGTCCCGGAAAGTATCCCTAGCGAAAAGCTGGTTCTACAGTGCAACAGTTTCAAATCTGCATAATTACATTTTTTTTTTTAAAAAAATAAAAAAATCAATTAAATTTTATTTAACCAATAATTTGACATGGTAAAAAAAAATATTAGCAATGGGATGTCTTATTTTTTCAAATAAATATCTGGAAATAACCTTCCATAAATTCCATCTGATTTTTTTTAGAATCAGTGGCACTTAATCCAAGTCATGAAAATTGATTTTCCCTCCAAAGCTACAACATAATATCCGTCCAGGGAGCAGACGTAATTACCTATATTCATTGACAACAGGATAAAAACATTCATTCATTTATTTTCTATGCCGCTTATTCTCATTAGGGTCGTCGGTATGCTGGAGCCTATCCCAGCTGGCTTTAGGCGAGAGGCGGGGTACACCCTGGACTGGTCGCCAGTCAATCGCAGGGCACATATAGACAAACAAAGACATACAAACATTCACACCTATGGACAATTTAAAGTCGCCAATTAACCTAACATGCATGTTTTTGGAATGTGGGGGGAAACCGGAGTACCCAGAGAAAACCCACGCACGCACGGGGAGAACATGCAAACTCCACACAGAGATGCCCAACGGAGATTCGAACCCTGAACCTCCTGACTAGGAGACCAACGTGCTACCGTAGCATTTTTGAGTTGAGTGTAATATAGTGTGGTTTAAATAAAAGCAAATGGGCTAAAGATTCATTTGCTAATTGCTTTTCCTGTTCAGGGTCACACATGAGCTGGAGCCTATCCCAGCTGACTTTGGGCGAGAGGCGGGGTACACCCTGGACCAGATTTCAAACAAACATTAACCCCCATAACCATACCTTATATTTCACATACAATTCTTTAGGTTTTTTTTTCATCTAAATGGACACAACAGTATAGAAATAAGAACCACAGCAAATTAAATAGCTATATTATATAATATAATATTTATCCACCACATAATATATGTTATAATATTTATCACCACACTTAAAAGGTTGGGAAGACCCCAGTCGGAGAAAACATGCAAATTCCACACAGAGATGCCTAACGGAGATTCGAACCCAGATCTCCTGAGTGTGAGGCCCACATGCTACCCACTCAACCACATAAAACATGATATCCAAAAAACTTTGAGAAGGAAAGGAATTGGAGGAAAAGTCATCCTTTTTACAGTGCCGGATGCTTGGATGTTTATGTACCCGCAGCAATGCCAAATTAAAGGTTATGAAAACATCAAGCCGCTCTTCCACCACCAAAGGACTAAACACAACAGCTCCATTCTGAATGTACACCATGGATGGTTGCTATTTTCACAACATGCAAAGAAAACATTCCAAAGAATTATTTAAACAGACAACAACGCAGAACCTCCATAAGGAGAAAAAATGATGCTGCAGGTAACGATGTGAGGTGGAAAAGTAAGCATCAAGCAGCGAAGGAAAGAACAAGCTCTTGTTTTCTGTCAGTGGTTAAACTGGGTGTGAGACTGGGAGTCAGCAGCAGTGAAAGCTTGTGGGTAGAGCTTGTGGTTTTCATTCTGTACTAACGCCGGGGCTGAGTTCTCAACGAGGAGACAAAATAGACCCTTCAGAATCCACCAGGGAAAGCTGGTACTTCACTTGCTGAAAGGAATGTGTCATGCGCTGCGGGACCTAAATGATCCCTTCCTGTCTTGCCCTCTTATTTTGGAATGCAGCACATCCTGTAGGATGGATTCAGCAGCTTTACCCCAGTGGAATTTGGTGAGGCTGTGGGGTTTATAAGCCCCGGGTCGTCACAAAGACGGCGCTGCTTCATCGTTTCTGCTCACGTCGCCAGTGCTACCGTGTGGGTGTCCGAAGTGCTTTTTACCGCTGTCATTTTTTGTTGCCTTATCCTGTGAGTGCCACTGGGAGTGCTTGAAAAGAAAGAACATAACCTTTGCAAAAACAAATGTTATTGTTTTATTTTTACGATACCGCCGATGACGTGGAAGTTTGGCGCAAATAAAAGGACGGGAGCCGGCTTATTCAAGAGTAAGATACCTTTGCATCCCACACCCAATACTTCTGGCCCTCAAAATAAAAGTGATGTGCACTACATCCTATTTACTTGTGGTACCAAAATACTGTATGAGTGTCATAAAAAATAGCTTACGCTAACATTCCTTTTACAAGTTGCACCCAACTTAGTGCATATTTCAGCATGTGTTTTCATGAGCTTTTTAAAAATAAACATATTTTATGAAAGTGTACTCTTGTGAAAAAAGTGTGAGAAATTCATAGTAAAGTTGATTTAAAAAAAAGTCCATATCATTAAAAAAAATCATGGAGAAGTTCAGACATTTCATCCATAAAAAACTCTGGTTAACATCTTCATATAAATATTGCAAACTTGTGGAACCCTGCCTCTTAGAAGCATCAGAATCAGGAAATAGTAGACACCTAAATCAAAACAAGGAATCGGAATTGGAAGCAGTATTGTTCAAATGCAAACGATGCCCGGCCCTAGTGCCAGGTGATGAATTTGTTTTTGATCATAAGAGTTAGTATAATAAAATCGTGTGAGCAGATGGTGGGGTAGTTTCGTGCCTTCTTGACTACAACAGATGGCTGCCTGTATCAAATTATTTTTGTTGTCATGAAAGCCCAAAATAACCCACATATGTCACCCTGTCTATGAGTGGATTTCCTTTTTGGTCCTGTTCTTGAAAATAACAGAACCTGGAACAAGACAGATGATTAAACATATTAAGGTGGCTTGAATGCACATCAACATTCAATTTTGACTTGTGTTTAGTCCGCAGGTTTGAAGAACATTCCATATACTGTACATAATGTACGTAACTTTTATTCTATACATATGATTACCTTTTAAGACAGATTTAACTCAATATTAGGTACAATAACTTTGTTTTGGAGTGTTTCTGTTACCTCGCTCACATTTTAACCTGTAGCGAATGTCAAATTGACTGGATAGTACATCCATCCATCCATTTTCTATGCCGCTTATCCTCATTAGGGTCGCGGGTATGCTGGAGCCTATCCCAGCTGACGTTGGGCGGGAGGCGGGGTACACCCTGGACTGGTCGCACTTTATCCTCCATAGACAAAGATTAAAGGACGCGGGGCCGCGTTGTTTCATTTTGTGCATTAAAGATGCCTAAACCAATCCTGTGTAGGTCCATACATGATATCTAAATGAAACATCTTAACATCTTAACATCTAATAACGCAGCTCATTAATGTTGCATTTTCTATTTAGACTATGCCGAGGGCCAATAAAAGACAAGCTGCATGCGGAAAACAGTCACCGGGCCACATTTTTTATCGCCCCTGCCATAAGTGAGCGCAAACCTATTTTATTCTTATACTCACTTCTACAATGACAAATAAAACAGAAAAAACACCTTGCATATACAGTCATCACTGTTCGAATTTTGCGAATTTTTTTCACCCCATTATGGCTCTTTTGCCAAAATTAGTAATAAATATGGCTAAATGATCTAAAATACCAATATAAGACCTTCAGGAGATGGAGAACGTGATGCTGCTTGGTGAGGCACATAAGCATCGGTCTTGATTGACAGGCTTTTATTGCAGGTTTGAATTATCTCATAACATGCACAAAAATAGTAACATAGTAGTCATAATAATAATAATCATAAGAACACTGGCTGTCCTCCGCGCGGGTCTTATTTTCTCTCGTAATGTCTGCTAAATTGGGTAATACAACTGCAAAGGTGACTATACGGGTGTTATTTCAAGGTAAGAGGGCTCTAATAATGTAAAAAAAAATGTATACTTACAAGTTTGTAAACAGATTCCCTTATCACAGTCGGGTGTGGAACCAATTAACCGTGATAAATGAGGGATCACTGCATTACCTACATCTGTGAAAGCACATACTGTATATTACTGCATGGTAGGGCATGGATGAATGAGAAGACTGCCAAGAACGTGGACGAGCCGTTCACAGTGGAGCCAGTGTTTAAGGGCACCATACAGAGTGCTGCCACGCCTAGAAAAACCCCCAACTGAGTTACGCAACTACACTTTGCCAAACAACACCAGCTCACTGTGACGATTTAAGAAAACACTCAACAATTCCACTTCGAAACAACTTTTCACTGTCTGTCAACGGAACGTTAACCACACATGTACTATATTAACTTTGCAAAGCAACAAGCTGCACGGGTCTTGATCCAGTGTCCACAAAGAATGTAAACAACAGTTCCATACTGCCAACTGTCCTGTGCCATCAATAACATCCCTGGTGAACTGGGAGTACACGGAAAAAGGAAGCCGCCCCATGTCTCACTGCACATCCTGGAATGTGTCAAGCCGTGTCTGTCACCGGGGTTGGTGATGTTATGAGTGGTCATTGGGTTATATAAAGAGCATGCACTGACAACAGTCGCCCATCCTTTGGTTCACGACAGCTAAATGTTCAGTTGTGTGCCTAAAAGCATAACAAATGTCCCAATGCCAAAAATAAAGTTTGGAATACTGGCATAAAAGGGAAGTTAGCACCTAGCATCCAAGGCTCTGGACAGACATCATGGGCCTCATGATGACCTCATATGGTCTCATCAACTATGTAATGGTATATACTACAGTAGTACGAGTATTGTTTTAATCATGCATTACACAGGATGGGGCTGAGAGGTGCAGGCAAACATGTACATGTACACACGGATGTCCCAACAGAAAAGAGGACATTATCTGAGATTAAACCTCACTGGGATTAAATGTAACCTTACTCTCTAAGATTAGCAGCTTCCCGGATGCAAGGAATAGCTGGTCCGATTCTGAACTGTCCATGTCTTGTACATGCATTGCCTCGATTGCAATCCGCTGTTCCGCTTGAGGCCACTTTCTGTTGAGAATAACATCCAAGCAGTGTACACTATGCCGGTGAGGTGGGAATGTCAAGGTTTCAGAGTTGAGGGTGCAACTCTGCATCTTAGAGATGCGCAAATAAAATGCCAGAATCTAGTCATTAAAAGCCATGCAGTATGAGGGATGGAGTAGAGTCCCTGCTCCTTCCCATCAAGAAGAGCCAGTTGAGGTGGCTCAGGGATCTATTCCGGATCCTTCCTGGACTCCTTCCTGGTGAGGAGTTCCGGGCATGCCCAGCCGGGGGGAACCTAGGACCCGCTGGAGGGATTATGTCTCACAGCTGGGCTGGGAACGCCTTGGTGTTCTTCCGGTTAAACTGGAAGAAGTGGCTGAAGACTGGGAAGTCTACTGAGACTGCTGCCCCCACGACCCAGACCCGGATAAGCGGAGAAATATGGAATGGAATGGAGTTGAATGGAAAGGGTCTGACTGATTGTTACTATCAGCTCCCTGTCCGAGGCCACAGTGCCATCTGTCCCAAATATAACATTCAAAACTGACCAGTCGGTGTGACTGGCATATGACATTGTTTTCACTGGCTTTGAGGTAGTTACAAAGAAGCCTGAAGAAGTCTGTTTGATGTTGAATCGTGTAATGAATTACACAACTAAATTGTTCACAAAATGGTACATATACTACATATTATAGTACAGTACAGCATGTTATCTTCAATTTAAATTGGAATTAAAATAAATATTTGACATTATAATACCAATTTGCTGGTATTTATTCTACCATTGGCATTCATTTTCTACCATGCATCCTAGTCAGGGTCACTGGTGGTCACTAACACTACTCACCTACCATACTCACATACAGTACAAGAAAAATACTTTTCTCTACCTCTTTACCTCTTAACCATTATTTTCCTGTAGCAGGATAATACAGTGAAGCCTCCAAAGTCAATCCACTCTGGGACATTGTAGTTCTAATTGTAAAACAACTTTTCCCCACAGGTATAATGCAAAGTGATGTATTTTTTTGCCATTCCATTTTTTTCCGCTTATCGGGGTGCGGGTCGGGGGTGCAGTAATCTCAGTAGGGAAGTCCAGACTTCCCGGTCTCCGGCGACCTCTTCCAGCTCCACCGGGAGGGCACCAAGGCGTTCCCAGGCCAGCTGTGAGACATAGTCCCTCCAGCGTCTCCTAGGTTTTCCCCGGGACCTTCTCCCGGCTGGGCATGCCCGAAACACTACTCCTGGGAGGCATCCGAACGAGGTGCCCGAGCCACCTCAACTGGCTCCTCTCGATGTGAAGGAGCAGCGGCTCTACTCTGAGCTCCTCCCAGATGGCCGAGCTCCTCACCCATCTCTTAGGGTGAGTCCAGCCACCCTACGGAGGAAACTCATTTCCGCCGCTTGTATCCGCAATCTCGTTCTTTCATTCATGACCCATAACTCATGACCATAGGTGAGGGTGGGAAGGTAGATCGATCGGTAAACAGAGAGCTTTGCCTTCCGGCTCAGCTCTCTCTTCACCACGACGGTCCGGTACAGCGACCGCATTACTGCAGATGCTGCACCGATCCGCCTGTCGATGTCACGCTCCAACCTTCCCTCACCAGTGAACAAGAACAAAGATACTTAAACTCCTCCACCTGAGGCACGACCGCACTCCCAGGTCACAGCCTGATGAGGCCATAAGGACCACAATGTCTGCAAATAGCAGAGACGAGATCCTAAGGTCACCAAGCTGGACTCCCTCAACACCTTGACTGCGCCTAGAAATTCCGTCCATGAAGATTATGAACAGAATCTGTGACAAAGGGCAGCCTTGGCGGAGGCCAACGTCCACTGGAAACAAGCTCGACTTACTGCTGGCAATGCGAACCAGGCTCCTGCTTCGATTGTACAAGGACCGAATGGCACGTAGTAGCGGGCCACCAATCCCGTACTCCCGGAGCACCCCCCACAGGACACCACGAGGGACACGGTCGAATGCCTTTTCCAGGTCTACAAAGCACATGTAGACTGGTTGGGCAAACTCCCACATACCCTCGAGTACCCTTGCAAGGGTGTAGAGCTGGTCCAGTGTTCCACGACGGGGACGAAAACCACATTGCAACTCCTGTAACCGAGGTTTGACTAACGGTCGTACCCTTCTCTCCAGCACCCTGGAGTAGACTTTTCCAGGGAGGCTGGGACGTGTGATCCCCCTATAGTTGGAACACACCCTCCAGTCACCCTTTTTAAAAATTCGAACAACCACCCCGGTCTGCCAGTCCAGGGGTACTGTTCCCGACTTCCGTGCAATGTTGTAGAAGCGTGTCAACCAAGACATTCCCCCAACATCCAGAGCCTCGAGGAATTCAAGGCGAAACTCGTCTACCCTCAAAGCCTTGCCTTTGGGGAGTGTTTTAACTAGCCCTAATTACCTCAGCCACGGTGATAGAACTGTCCACGTACGTGTCCTCAGACTGTGCGTCCTCTACAGAAGGTATGTCAGCGGGATTGAGAATCTCTTGAGGATCACTTTTACTAATAGTAGTAATGAAGGTTTTATTTATTTTGTATTTTTTACTGCTTCAAACTTTCATTCATTCATTCATTTTCTGTACCGCTTATCCTCATTAGGGTCACGGGGATGCTGGAGCCTATCCCAGCTGGCTTTGGGCGAGAGGCGGGGTACACCCTGGACTGGTCGCCAGTCAATCGCAGGGCACTGCTTCAAACAAAATAAATAAATCCTTCATTACTACTATTAGTAAAAGTAATGTTTTAAGTTCTTCTTTCGCTAGCCCCGACTTCCTGTCCATGTACTTAAATAGTGTTATGTGCTTTCACATTAGTTGGATAGCTGCAAAGCCACGTGAAATACACATTAGAACCACACGCTTTAGGATGCAAAATTCCGTGAACATTGAGGCCCAGATCCAACTGCGAGGAATTGCACTGGACATGACAACGTAGATGTATTTCCACATAGTGGCCACACTATGGTAGACTGACAATGCAAGTGTAAAGTGATGTTAACTATTGTAAAATACAATTAAAATTAAAACCTACTAAACATTTGAAGATACCTTACAAATGCCCAATGGAGAGGGGGGAGGAAGCTGTTGACAGAGCAATACTGTCACCTTGTGTTTTATGTGTGTTGGATTTTAAGTATCAGCGTAAGAACACATCTTGAGCTTTGTGTTTGTTTTGTCGCTAGTACTGTTTAAGGCATTTTTATATTGTGTTATGTTGCAAGTAATTGATTTTCACTTCACTGTACCATACTATGCCACAGTAAGTAATATTTGTCTACATTTCAGTTCTATGGTTATCACACTTTTTCCTTTTCTCCTTCCATGGTGACATCGTCATGGGAACACAAAAAGCCAAAGGAAAGGCAAAACACTCAACAGTAGTTCTTAGATGTTCATGGGGATTTTGCAGATATTCCATGACGCAGCATCACACGTGGGTTTGGCCCATGCAAGACTTTTGAGGTGTATCGGTTTAAGACAATGTTGGTTGCGACTTTGGGGGTGTTTGACTTTGAAGGTTCCACTGCTCCCCAGAATCCAAGGTAAAATATTCTTTACACCCTGTTGAATACTGAACCAATTTAGAGAGGATGTGGTACCTTTGCAAACCCAACATAGGGCCGCATTGTGAGGCAGTGAATTCCACTGAAAGACAGTCGTGGCTTTCAGGGTAAGTCCTGAAGCCCACAAAGTTTCTGCAAGCCCTCAAAAAAGAGAAATTGAAGGGAGGGAATGCTTTCAGGAATGGTTGGAATTCTGAAATGTTGTTCTTATACACAACATTATTTCTGTTTCACACCGACATCTAGGATTCAAGAGCAAGATTTCTGATATACTATCATAACATGTTTACAGAGGGATCTTTTTTGGGCCAGTAACTATCCGCCTAATGATAAATTCTAGTCTATAAAGTGACTTTTTTAGAAGTTGCACAGAACTTAAGTATGATTCACTCAAGATAGGATACAAATTGAACTCGTCATTAAGCAAACTAACGGAGTTGAAAGGTCTCTGACAGCAGGAAAGACTTAACCCAAGCAAACAATCATAACAATAACATGAGTGCAGAAGTTTGAAAGAGAAGGTTTGTTTCTTTAAAACTATCTGCATTTTGAAAAGGAAAAGGACTCACCTTTTATTTATGGCACACTCTGTACACTCTCCCCGAGTTGTTCTTTCTTCAGTGTGGCAAAACTTCCCAAGCTTTTCCTTTCCAATGAGCCTCTCTCTCCCTCCTTCCACATGTGGGCACATGCGACTGACCTTCTCACCTGGAAAAACAAATGCTGCCATCTAGTGGCAGCTGAGGCAGGTGCACTTTGCAATTATTACTCTCCTCTACCAAGACGTTAATTGTTCCTTCAATTTTTTGTTCCAGCATGACTGTGTACACAGGAAGGTCTATACAGAACTAGAACACCTACTATAAACACAAACTTTTTTATTTTAAATTTAAAAGAAGTCATTTTTTGGACAATATGGAATGTTGATGAGTATAGTCATTGCACTTGAGTTGAGTTTATTGATCTGCAGACCATTGGATGTGAAGAAGTTGATGGCAAAACGAGTCTTTCTGCAATTATCACAAGTTAAAGGGCCTTGAAAGAACGACTTCAGAGTCATATGTTTGAGGCGCCGGTTGAGTCTGAGAAGGCCAAAGGTCAGCTTGAGACCACACTCCTTGCCGCTCCAGCAGGAGAGTGAGCCCCTTCTCTGTTCTCTCTTTGACTCTGCACAGACAAGATGACCATCACCTCATATTTGGTCCCAAATGCTGACACTATTGAGTGCTGATGACCTTATTGAGTGCATATTTGTGGCACACGACTCCTCTGAAAAACAAACTTCAGGTGGATGGTGGTTCTGTATGAATTTAGTGCTTACTCCTAGCCTCATTAGTGCTGCTCAATATATTGGATTACCAGAAAAAAATGGATGTATTTCAGTAACTCTATTCTAATAGTGAAACTCATATATTACACAGATGCATTGGACAGAGACTGATATATTCCAGATGCTTGTTTCTTTTGATGATTACCACTGGCCGCTAGTGAAAACCCCAAATTCAATACCTCAAATAATTTGAATGTTGTGAAAAGGTTTGATATTGAAGACACCTACCCGACCATTCTAGTCTAATCATTCTAATCAGATAATTAACTCAAAACCTGCAAAGGCCTTTAAATGGTCTTTCAATCTAGTTCCTGTAGGCTACACAGTCTTGGGCAAGACTGCTGACTGGACAGATGCCCAAAAGACAATCATTGACACTTAGCACAAAGATGGACAAGCACAAAAGGTCATTGCTAAAGAAGCTGGCTGTTCACCGAGCTCTGTGTACAAGCAACAGAAAGGAAAATATGCTTTAAAAAATGTATGAGCAATATAGATAGCTGCATCCTGGAGAGGATTCTGAAAATAGAAACACAAAGAATGGACTGCAGCTGGAGTCAGTGCTTCAAGAGCCACCACGCACATACTGTACGTATGCAAGACATGGGTTTCAGCTCTCATAGTCCTTGTGTCAAGCCACTCTTGGACAGTCTTGACAGCGTCAGAACCATCTCACCTGGGCTAAGGAGAAGAAGGACAGGACTGTTGCTGAGTGAAAAAGTAACTTTTCTGATTAAAGTAATTTTTGCATTTCCTTTAGAAATAAAGGTGCCAGAGCCTGGAGCAAGAGAGGAGCGGCACAGAATCCACATTTCTTGAGGCACTGTGTAAAGATTCCACAGTCAGTGACGGTTTGGGGCGCCATGGGGTCCAAGGTCAGTGCAGCCGTCTACCAGGACGGTTTGGAGCACTTCATGCATCCCGCTGCGGACCACCTTTATGGAGATGTGGGTCTCATTTTCAAGCAGGACTTGGCACCTGCACACAGTGCCAAAACTACCAGTACCTGGTTTAAGGACCACGGTATGCCTGTCCTTAATTGGCCAGCAAACTCACCTGACCTCAGCCCCGTAGAAAATCTATGGGGTATTGTCAAGAGCAAAATGTAATAACGGTTTTCAGTTATTCATTTAAGTTAGTCATTAGTTTCCAGTTGTAATCTGTGTGTAAATGATATAATATGCAAGTTTCACTTTTGGAACGAAGCAGCCGAAATAAATCAACTTTATTGGCATATTTTAATTACTTGAGCAGCGTCTGTATGTTAGAAAACCGTTAACCACGAACCGATTTGCTGGCTCTTGGCCAAGCGGCGGTTCGAGCGTCAACAGGTTCCATCCTCGCGCGTGCTCGACGCCGGCTTCCGGTTTGTGCTGCGCGCCCTCGACGCTGCTGCGTCGCCCCCCTCCCCCGAGCTCACGTGTTGTGTGTGTGCATAAAACGCGCTCGCCAGTCGCTCGTCATGCTCAGTGTGTCCCCAGACAAGCGGCGGAAGATGGAGTCAGCGCTCGGCCAGCTGAAGAAGTACACCGTGGTGGTGGCGGACACGGGAGACTTTAACGGTAACGCGCAGCCGTCGCCGGCCCGGGAGAGCTAGCCGGTTAGCGTGCTAGGCAGGAAGCCTTGACGTGAATGACCGCCGTGTTAATGTTAAACCGGGGTGGGGCAGCTAGGCGCGCTAGCATCGATCCCTCGGCCCGTGTACTTATATTATTACTTTTAACCTTCTTTACTGCGTTCTTGAAGCGGTGTTATGCGGCCATTGCTCACCAAGCTCTAATCCGACTGACCTGCTGAAGTGCAAAGTGATTGTAAAGTGAGAAAGTACGTAGTTGGCGCTTGCTGGGGGGACAGTTTGTGTTATCGTTTTCCCAGTACGCTCCTGAACGACGCACACTTGCGTGCAAGTTGTTGGACACGGAAATGTTTTGACTTCCTGGTTTGCTCTTATGTTTGCACAAGTGGTTCCTAATGAGGAAATCCATGGAGTAATTCAGTGAGGTTGCGCTGCAAGCCGCTTTGCAATTTAGGATGACATGACAAGTTTGCAGCCAATCAGGGCTCTGGGAAACTGAACGTGTATCCAACTCCCAGATGGCCTGTATCAATACAGGGAGTGCAGAATGATTAGGCAAGTTGGATTTTTGAGGATTCATTTTATTATTGCGCAACAACCATGTTCTCAATGAACCCAAAAAACTCATTAATACCGAAGCTGAATATTTTTGGAAGTAGTTTTTAGGATATCTGAGTGTGCAGGTGACTATTACTGTACCTTATTATTAGGCAACTGAACAAAAACAAATATACACCCATTTCAATGATTTATTTTCACCAGTGAAACCAAAATAACATCGCAACGTTCACAAATATTCATTTCTGACATACAAAGACAAATCAGTGAGCAATATAGCCACCTTGCTTTGCAAGGACACTCAGAAGTCTGCCATCCATGGATTCTGTCAGTGTTTTGATCTGTTCACCATCAACATTGCGTGCAGAAGCAACCACACCCCCCCAGACACTGTTCAGAGAGGTGTACTGTTTTCCCTCTTTGTAGATCTTACATTTGATGATGCACCACAGGTTTTCTATGGGGTTCAGATCGGATGAACAAGGAGGCCATGTCATTAGTTTTTCTTCTTTTAGACCCTTTCTTGCCAGACACACTGTGGAGTCCTTGGACGCGTGTGATGGAGCATTGTCCTGCATGAAAATCATGTTTTTCTTCAAGGATGCAGACTTCTTTCTGTACCACTGCTTGAAGAAGGTGTCTTCCAGAAACTGGCAGTAGGACTGGGAGTTGCGCTTGACTCTATCCTCAACCTGAAAAGCCCCCACAAGCTCATCTTTGATGATACCAGCCCAAACCAGTACTCCACCTCCACCTTGCCGGCGTCTGAGTCGGACTGGAGATCTCTGCCCTTTACTGAACCAGCCACAAGCCCATCCATCAGGCCCATCAAGACTCATTCTCAATTCATCAGTCGATAAAACCTTAGAAAAATCTGTCTTCAGATATTTAATGGCCCAGTCTTGATGTTTCAGCTTGTGTGTCTTGTTCAGCGGTGGTCGTTTTCTAGCCTTTCTTACCTTGGCCATGTCTTTGAGTATTGCACACCTTGTGCTTTTGGGCACTGCAGTGATGTTGCAACTCTGAAATATGGCAAAACTGGAGGCAAGTGGCATCTTGGCAGCTGCACGCTTGACTTTTCTCAGTTCATGGGCAGTTATTTTGTGCCTTGATTTTCCCACACGCTTCTTGCGACCCTGTTGACTATTTTGAATGAAACGCTTGATTTGTTCGATGACCACGCTTCAGAAGCTTGGCGATTTTAAGAGTGCTGCATCCCTCTGCAAGATATCTCACTATTTTTGACTTTTCGGAGCCTGTCAAATCCTTTTGACCCATTTTGCCAAAGGAAAGGAAGTTGCCTAATTATGCACACCTGATATAGGGTGTTGTCATTAGACCACACCCCTTCTCATTACAGAGATGCACATCACTTAATATGGTGAATTGGTAGTAGGCTTTCAAGCCTATACAGCTTGGAGTAAGACAACATGCATAAAGAGGATGATGTGATCAAAATACTCATTTGCCTAATAATTCTGCACTCCCTTGTAGTAATATATATTTTTAGTAGTAATATAAAGAGTCATATTTTTTAAGTTGCTGTTATAAAGTAATTATGTTATACTAGGGCAGAGGTTCTCAAATAGTGGGGCGTGTCCCCCTAAGGGCATTGTGGTGAACTGTCAGAAGCAGGTAATACTTTCAGTGTTAGTGCAAACCAGCCAATATGTCCAAATTTTTTTATACTCAATGTGCCATTTGACTTTTGAGTAGACTTCACAGCTCATCATTTGGTTGCATTTTCCTGGTTTCAGTTTCAAGTTCATTTTGTACAGTGCAGATAAATAGATATTGTCATTACCCTCCAGGTTGGGAGTGAGGTCTTGCCCCCAATGGAGGAGTTCAAGTATGTCAGTGTCTTGTTCACGAGTGAGGGACAGTTGGAGCGTGAGGTCGACAGACGGATCGGTGCGTCTGCAGTAATGCGGTCGCTGTACCGGACCGTTGTGGTGAAGAGAGCTGAGCCGGGAGGCAAAGAGATCGCCTATACAAGCGGCGGAAATAAGTTTTCTCCGTAGGGTGGCTGGACTCACCCTAAGAAAAAGGTTGAGTAGCTTGAACTAGAGCCGCTGCTCCTTCACATGGAGAGGAGGCAGTTGAGGTGGCTCGGGCATCTAGTCCGGATGCCTCCCGGGCACCTAACTGCTGAGGTGTTCAGGGCATGCCCAGCCGGGAAAAGATCCCGGGAAAGACCTAGGACACGCTGGAACGACTATGTCTCACAGCTGGCCTGGGAACGCCTTGGTGTCCCCCCGGTGGAGCTAGAAGAGGTCTGGACGAAGTCACCTAACCACTTAAAAATAAACAAATGCACAGGAAGAATGCTGCAAACAACAAAAACAAAATCGAAATTTGCCAGCCTACCATGGAAGCTGGGCCTACACTACAACAACATTAATTAAATACTGTATAGCCGTTACTCGTTTATTTTTTTTATACCGCTTATCCTCATTAGGGTTGCTGGTATGCTGGAGCCTTGGGCTTCATACTTATGGACAATTTAGAGTAGCCAATTAACCTAACATGCATGTTTTTGGAATGTGGGAGGAAACCCACACACGCACAGGGAGAACATGCAAACTCGGAGATCCGAACCCTGAACCTCCTGACTGAGGCCATCGTGCTACCCACTCAGCCACCGTGGGCCCTACGTTACTCTCTGCTATTGTAAAATTGAAAAATGTACCCGACATCCATCCATTTTCTTTGACGCTTGTCCTCATTAGGGTCGCGGGGGTATGCTGGAGCTTATCCCAGCTGACTTTGGGCGAGAGGCGGGGTACACCCTGGACTGGTTGACAGCCAATCACAGGGCAGACAAATATTCACACTCCGTTCATTCCTATTAATTAATGGTCGCAAGCATTGTGTTTTCACACTCTGGGTGCAGTTTATGACAAATCATTTGGTTATAGTGTTGGCTTTGAGTGACACAAATAGGAACCACACACTGCACAGTTGAAGTATGTCATGAGAAATGTTGATTTGTGACTTCTGCATGTTTAAATAAATAAATTATAAACAAGTGTAGTGTTTTGAAGGCAGCGCTTCTGAGACGTCATGCATATACAAAGAAATGGTTAGACCATTTACTGGTACGCGCAGTTGTTGATTTAAAAAAACAAGGTAATGCAAGTGCTAGGCAATTTTGTTTTCCTTATAATTATTGTTGTGCCTGTTTCATCACTTCTCATTTATGTGAAATGCAAGGATTGGGTTAACTATGGAGCAACACCGGCTTCTTTCTTAACTCGTGAAGGTAGGAAATGTTGTGCCGTGTTTGCAAAGTTTAAAACTTTTGTTTAATGCAATTTTGTGCCACCATTTTTTTTTTTTTTTACCTGCAACGGTATACGATTTATTGCTAAACTGTCATATGATTTCAGATGTTTATCGTGAAGTGTAATAATTGCATTTGTGTTTAATAGTCCGGAGACTGCGTAAGAAATGTCAGATGTGTATGTGTCTTATGGTGCTGTGGCATTCATTTTGCTACAACAAAAGATACCAAAAGGCAAATTAGTTGATGATGACTATGGATTTACAATTATGTGAGAAATACTTTATATTGAATAAGATGGCAAAATGGTTATATCAGCACTATGAGAACCTACCAAGGCCAATGAGGCGCACATACAGTAGTGGTAGAAATGTCTTGATTCGATATTGGTCCCGGTTGTAGACCAAAAATATATATTTATATACACACACCTCCACGTACAGTGTATTTATGGTGTGTGTGTATAAGTGTATTAAGTCAATGGACAATTTTGCCCTGTATGCGAGAGAAGAGGACAGATTGAGATGGAGGCAATTCGCTGTGGCCACCCCTGAAAGGATAAGCCAAAAGGAAAAGAAGAATCGAGAAATGGATGTAGCTTGGCTTAACTTTTCCAATGGGATGTCTGCCTAATAGGAACCGAGTTTTTTTTTCTCTGAAGATTGATTAGCACTGCTTCCACTGCCACAAACTTGAGCTGACACACAGCAGCGCTCCCTGAAAAGGCTTGTATGTCACTGAAAGGCTAAGCCAGCATGTAAAAAGGCTGCTTTGTTTCTTTCATTGTTCTAGAATACCACTGAATGGGGCTTTGATTTGAATGAATGTAGATCTCTCTGTGATGTTCAAGCCTCTGACTTTTGTTTAATACAAACTGATCATTTCAGTTGTATCAGTTCCTAATGCAGATTTGCTGTTGGTAGTTGGTAAGAACATTTACAATAGAAGCAATGTGCAGCCCAACCGCTTTTATGGTTTCCAGATGCATGCATTACATATAGATCCAGTATCTGCAACTGTTGCATAAACTTTACTTCTGTTAAAAGGAAAAAAGTGACTGAGCACGTTGTTCAAGAAGACCTGTTTTAAAAGTTGTGAAACTGTTGTACTCTAGATGGTGCCATTTTCTGCTTTTGAACCTGGTTTGTAGGAAATTACGGCAACGTCTTCCTCCAATAAGACACTAATACAAAGATACAAGATTTTAATGAAACAGTAATAACACATTTTAAATAACAATTTTTTACCTTTTATTCCTGTGCTATTACTGTCGCTTTTATTTGAGCTGGTCCTTTAACATGCTCAAGAATACAATCTTTTTAATTTTTGGTAGCAACAGTTGACCAAAGTGCGGTCTATATTATATGTGTCAAACTCATGCCATGGAAGGCAGGGGCACTGAAGGTGATCTTAACTGATGAGCTCCTTTCCTCAAACTGAAGGAGGTGTTCATTCATTCATTTTCTATACCGCTTGTCCTCATTACGGTCGCGGGGATGCTGGAGCCTATCCCAGCTGACTTTGGGCGAGAGGCGGGGTACACCCTGGACTTGTCGCCAGCCAATCGCAGGGCAGACATACAACCATTCACTCACATTCATACCTATGGACAATTTCGCCAATTAACCTAACATGCATGTTTATGGAATGTGGGAGGAAACCAGAGTACCCGTAGAAAACCCACGCACGCACGGGGAGAACATGCAAACTCCACACAGAGATGCCCAACAGAGGTTTGAACCCTGAACCTCCTGACTGTGAGACCAACGTGCTACCCAGTCAGCCGCACGGTGGATGACTGGGTGTAGCAGTGTGACTGCTGAAGGAGGTGTTGATCATTAAAATCACCTTCTGTAGTGACCAGCTGGAAAGAAAACCTTCAGTGTCTCGGCCCTCTGTGGCACAGTGACACCCCTGCTCTAAAGCTTTTTATGTTCATTTTAACTTCCATTGTGATGGCTTTTCCTTTCCACTGTCTAACCAAAGCCCGCCTTAGGGAGACTTAAGTGGTCTGTGTAGCTTTGGAAGAGGGTTAGGGTAAGACGAGACATACCCTGCAGTTTTGCAGCCTGCAGCTCATATTCATCCGCTGCGCATGCTATAGCTAGTTCTTGGGTTTTTAATTCATATATGGGAGTGTGTTTGTTAACACATTACCATCCATTCATTTCTTAATGAATTGAAAGTTGTTTGATTGGACTGTCTTGCAGCCATTGATGAGTACAAGCCTCAGGATGCCACCACCAATCCATCTTTGATTCTGGCTGCTGCCAAGATGCCAGCCTACCAGAACCTGTTGGACCAGGCCATCAAATACGGCATCGCCAAGGGCGGGTAAGAGGTTGAACCTAAATTAAATGTCTCAACCTCTAGAGAGCACAATTGAGCTTAACGTTGAATGACTTTCTTAAGAGGGCAATTCCATGTGAAGAGTGTTTAGTCAAACAAAAGTGTCATCCTTTAGTGCTTAAACAAGTGTTTACAATTTACTCACACTGGTTATTGGATTGGATTTTCAACACTACTTAAGAACATCATGAGGGGGGTTCCTTCAAGTTTAGTAGAAATGTTAGTTTCACTGGACTAGAGTCAAGATTGCTGTTGACTTTACCATAATCTGTCAAGGGTTGAAGACACAAATTACTTAATTGTTTTTTTTTCCCCCGGTTATGTCAAAGTGCCTGTGGTCTTACTTGAAAATGTGCTTCTTTGATGGCCAGAACTGAAGACCAGCAGATCGCAAACACCATGGACAAGTTGTTTGTGAGTTTTGGCCTTGAGATCCTCAACAAGGTACCAGGCAGGGTGTCAACCGAGGTGGATGCCAGGTAGGTGAATGTGAAAATTGAGGGCGCACCAATGGCATAATCTGTCCAAAGCTGCAAGTGGGGAATCTTTATAATTGCTGGCTACAGTCATACTCCTAATATGCCATTGTGCCAAACTTGGCCCCCACCCCACTGCACTCACACTGAGCATTCATGCGTGTGCCCGTTTGCTCATGCCATCACTTTTACAGCATCACTTTTACAGCATCACTTTTACAGCGCTGTACAGTATATCCCCGATACATGCAGGGGTCACACAAGAAAAGACCTCTTTGATATGCTAAACCCTATAATATTCTTCTCATAGTTTTTAAACACACTTTATTTACATTGTAATAGCTATACAAAGTATTTACCACAAACATTCTATTACACATCACATCTTAGCAAAGCATCTTCCTGCTGGAAAACATTGAGTGAATTGACTTTTAAGACAGCGCCCTGTGTTGGATTCATAGCTACAGCTTTTATTTTCTGACTTTGAGGAGTCTAGTCTGTTTCAAGTTCTGTTTATTTCCATTAGCAAGATGGCGGTTGTCGTTTACAGCATGCAACAGCGGTGATTGCATTCATTAACTGGCATGCATGCAAATGTACTCTTAAGGTGTTGGCTGTTTTATAATGAAAGGTGCCACTTGTCATAACTGGCATACTGTAAAATATTTAGATGAAACCAAAAGTGGCTTTTAATCATTTACTTGTCAAATAATGGCCCATCTGTGGACACTACACAAACTATTCAAACTCCTCGCCTCAGGTAGGCACTACAGAGAACTGTACACCGAAACGAGCAGGCACCGAGATGGTTTCTTCCCCCAGACCGTCACTCTGATCAACAGTGTTGACAAAAAAAAAACACTTTGAATGTAAATACTGATTCCCTAAATACTGTTTTGTTGCAAATAATGTCCTGGTTATTAATCACACAGCCACTTACTTACTTGAATTGTCATAATTGTCACTTAACCTTTTGCACATTTCAACTATTTTTAGGGTCTTGTGTATATGTACAGTGAGAGCTTCTCTGACCAAGTCAAATTCCTTGTTTGCGTGAACAAACGTAGCCAATAAAGCTGATTCTGATTACGTGAGACATCTTGTAGTTCACTTCATTTTCAGTTAAGTTGTTGACCAAGGTCTTTGTACAGTTCCAAAATTATTCATATCCTGACCTCGTCATTTAATGTCTTTAGGCCAGAAATGGAGCAAGACAAGAAGTATTATAGCTGTAAGCTGAAGTTGTATTAGACCCGCGCTTCTCAAATAGTTTGCCGGGCCCCCTGGGGGGTTGGGGTGAACTGTCAGAAGCAGGGAGTACTTTAAATGTTAGTGCAGACCTGCCAACATGTCCAAATCGATCATACTCTGCAGGCGTGAAAAAATTTCTGTCCTTTTAGGGGGGCCATGATAGAAAATAACTGAGAACCACTGTATTAAATGTATTTAATAAAAATATTATTATAAAAAGATAAATATTAAAATACATATGAATTATTAAAATATTTTAATACAGTTATAAACTACCAATGTTTGTATGGAAAACTATCCATCCAACCATTTTCTTCTGCTTATCCGAGGTCGGGTCGCGGGGGCAGCAGCCTAAGCAGGGAAGCCCAGACTTCCCTCTCCTCGGCCACTTCGTTCAGCTCTTCCCGGCGGATGCCGAGGCGTTCCCAGGCCATTTGAGGGACATAGTCTCTCCAGCGTGTCCAGGGTCTTCCCCGAGGCCTCCTACTGGTTGGACGTGCTCTTAACCTCACCAGGGAGGCGTCCGGGGGGCATCCTAACCAGATGCCCGAGCCACCTCATCTGGCTTCTCTCCATGCGGAGGAGCAGCGGTTCTACTCCGAGTCTCTCCCAGATGACAGTGCGTCTCACCCTATCGCTAAGGGAGAGTCCAGCCACCATGGGGAGAAAACTCATTTCGGCCGCTCTTTACCACGACAGACAAGTGCAGAGTCCGCATTACTGCAGACGCTGCACCAATCCATCTCGCGTTCCATCCTTCCCTCACTCGTGAACAAGACGCAGAGGTACTTAAACTCCTCCACTTGAGGAAGAATCTGATCCCCGGCCCGGAGATGGCACTCACCCTTTTCTGAGAGAGAACCATGTACTCGGATTTGGAGGTGCTGATTCTCATCTCAACCGCTTCACACCCAGCTGCGAACCGATCCAGTGAGAGTTGAAGGTCACTGCTCCATAAAGCCAACAGGACCACATCATCTGCAAAAAGCAGAGACCGAATCCTGTGGCCACCAAACTGAAACCCCTCAAAGCCCTGGCTGCGCCTAGAAATTCTGTCCATGTAAGTGATGAACAGAATCGGTGACAAAGGGCAGTCCTGGCGGAGTCCAACCCTTACTGGAAACGGGTCCGACTTATTGCCGGCAATGCGAACCAAACTTTGACACCGGTCATACAGGCAACAAACCGCCTGGATTAGGTAGTCCGATACCCCATATTCCCGGAGCACTCCCCACAGTATTCCCAGAGGAACACCGTCGAATGCCATCTCCAAGTCCACAAAACACATGTAAAGTGGTTGGGCAAACTCCCATGCACCCTCAAAGACCCTGCCGAGAATATAGAGTTGGTCCACAGTTCCACGACAAGGACGAAAACCACACTGCTCCTCCTGAATCCGAAATTCGACTATCCGGTGGATTCTCCTCTCCAGAACCCCTGAATAGACCTTACCATGAAGGCTGAGGAGTGTGATCCCACGATAGTTGGAACACACCTTCCGGTCACCCTTCTTAAAAAGCGGGACCACCACCCCGGTCTGCCAGTCCAGGGGCACCGACCCCGCTGTCCACACGATGCTGAAGAGTCGTGTCAACCAAGACACGCCCACAGCATCCAGGGCCTTAAGGAACTCATCCCCACCCCCGGGGCCTTGCCACCAAGGAGCTTTTTGACCACATCGGTAACCTCAGTCCCAGAGATGGGAGAACCCACCTCAGAGTCCCCGGGCACTGCTTCCATGTTGGAAGACGGTAGTGATCAGTTGACAGCTCCGCCCCTCTCTCCACCCGAGTGTTCAAATCATGTGGCCACAATTCTGACGACGCAACCACAAAGTCAATCATTGAACTGCGAACCACGGTGTCCTGGTGCCAAGTGCACATGTGGACACCCTTATGCTTGAAAATGGTGTTCGTTATAGACAATCCATGACAAGCACAGAAGTCCAATAACAAAACACCGCTCAGGTTAAGATCAGGGGGGGCCGTTCCTCCCAATCACACATCTACAGGTTGCACTGTCGCTGCCAACACAAGCGTCGAAGTCACCGAGCTGAACAAGGGAATCCGCCGAGGGAGCGCACTCGTACTTTCTCTAAGGACTACATAAAGGGCTGGTATTCTGAACTTCTGTTTGGCGCATAAGCACAAACAGTCAGGACCCGTCCCCCAAAAGAATTGCCACCCCTGCCCGTCGCCTCTCATTGCTGACAACACCAGAGTGGAATAAAGTCCAGCCCCTCTTTAGAGGACTGGTTCCAGAGCCCTTGCTGTGCGTTCAGGTGAGTCCGACTATATCTAGCCGGAATTTCTCCACCTCACGCACCAGTTCAGGCTCCTTCCCCGCCAGAGAGGTGACATTCCATGTACCGACAACTAGCTTCTGTAGCCGAGGATCGGACCGCCAAGCCCCCTGCCTCCGGCCGCCACCCAGCTCACTTAGCACCCGACCCCTTTGGCTCCTCCAAGTGGTGAGCTCATGGGAGGCGGGACCCACATTACCTTTTTGGGCTGTGCCCGACCGGGGCCCATGGGTGATATGAGATATTCTGACCAAGTCAAATTGGTCAAAAACTGTAAAATCAAAGTGTTTTACAAAGTGTAGGTGTGTATGTTTTGCTCTTGAATGAAAAGCCTGGCTTGGCTGAATGTGTAATTAGCTCTAATTACTAATAATTATTTCAATCCTGTTACTCAGACTGTCGTTTGATAAAGATGAAATGGTGGCCAAGGCTTTGAGGCTCATTGCACTCTATAAAGAAGCGGGCATCAGCAAGGAGCGTGTACTGATCAAGCTGTCCTCTACATGGGAGGGAATCCAAGCTGGCAAGTGAGTGAAATGTGTGATTTTTATTAAATCATCAAATTATCATGATTGGACTTGAACTGCATTGTGTAGTGAACGATAATTGTGTGTTGTGAAGAAATGTAATTTCTTTCTTAGATAAACTACTAGCACATGCCTGTGTTAAAGTTCAGTCTTTCATGATGATAGGGGTGTCTAGGTTACACTGTGTTTTACTATTGAATGTTAACACACAATGTCCAATGAGTATGTTGGTATGCCAATTTTATTTCTAATTCCTCTTAGATGTGCATTGACGATGTTACTATTACCTTTTCAGGGAGCTTGAAGAAAAGCATGGCATCCACTGCAACATGACCCTGCTGTTCTCTTTTGCACAAGCGGTAGCCTGTGCCGAAGCCAAGGTAACTCTCATCTCGCCCTTTGTTGGCCGCATCCTTGACTGGTACAAGGAAAACACAGATCGTAAAAGCTACGAGCCCCACGAAGACCCAGGTACTGTTTGGTTGAGTCTTTTTTCAAATTGTACAACTGTCTCAACCATTTGACTCATTCAGTTGTCCTTTTGAACCTGTTTTTATTTTATGAAAGATGCATCCGTAGAAATGCCTATTTTTGTTGACAGTATAAGCCTTGTAAGATAACTTGTTGTTGATCGTCACCCTTCTGTCTCCTGCAGCTAGTAAGGCTAGGGTGATGCATAGTTCCGCTGCTCCGCAGGCACCAGGGTAATCTTAGCTAGCAGTCCAAAATGATACAGGCGTTCCTCCCAATGCCGTGTCTACAGTAATCCACACTGATTGCCTATTGAAACTCTAGTTACGCTGCAAGTTTTGTGGCCGGATGATGAGTGCTGCTTTAGCCACACAGGGCGGCGCTTCTTAAACTTCACCTTACATGTCCGTCCTTATGTATGTTGTTTTGGATATATTGTATTTGGATCAACATGCCATACTTATTACAAGTGATTACAGGCTTTTTCCTGAGTTTTCAAACAGACTTCTTATAAATTACAGGTGACCATGTTCTAACACTTGTAAATATTATACCCTTTTGATTAGATAAATGCTTTTTTTTTTTTTTTAAACCATGCGCGTAATACTGTTACTCAAACCGTGCCGAAAAGTGCGTATAAGACGACCCATTCAATAGTAGCCGACCAGGAAGATGGTGTTGCTTGATTTTCCCAGCGTCACTCATAAGTATGAATGAGTTTCACTGCTGGAATTGGAATGAATACATCAGAGGGACCACATATGTTAGAGGTTTTGGAGATTGCAGAGAGATAGTGAATATATTGGGAAAAGGATGCTGCGTTTTGAACTGCCAGGCAGGGGGCCTAGAGGAAGACCAAAAAGAAGGTTAATGGATGTAGTGAAAGAAGACATGATGGTAGTTGGCGCAAGAGAAGAGGATACAATAGACGGGGTTAGATGAAGGCAATTGATTCGCTGTGGCGACCCCTGAAGGGATAAGCCGAAAGGAAAAGAAGGAAAAACCTAAATTTAACCGTATTGTCACTTAACCTTCCAACCGTGTACATTGCAATAAAGTAAGTGATGAGTAAAAAAGTTGCCAAACCCACAAGCTGGCACAATGCGGTGAAGAGATCCCGTGAGCACCAAATGTGACTTGGATGGTCCTTTCAGCAAAGACGAGATGTTTACAGTTAAGGTGATTGTAAGTACAACCCCAATATGATTACATCATGCATAGATGCATAAATGATAGGCAGTGGACACTTGACTAGAATGTTCACGGGTTGCTGCTGTTTAAGTAGGATCTACTAATATGACTCAATCTGCTAATCAGGTCTGGTTGCTTTTGTCAAACCAGTTGTTTCATGGTGACCTGGTAGTCAGTCATCCTACATGTTCTTTTTCAGAACATCTTCATTCCCCTCTTTCTTTTTGTTGTTTTTGTTTTTGTTACTAGGTGTAGTGAGTGTGACGAAGATTTACAACTACTACAAAAAGTTTGGCTACAGCACTGTGGTGATGGGCGCCTCTTTCCGAAACACCGGACAAGTCAAAGCCCTTGCAGGCTGCGACCTGCTCACCATCTCACCCGGCCTGCTAGCAGAACTCAGCCAGGACCACAGCCCTGTCATAGAGATGCTCAAAAGTGAAACTGGTACGACTATGTGCAGGGCGCACCTATTAAATCTTGTCTTTGCTTTCAGTTTTATTAGAACATGCTTTTATTCTCAGGACCTTTATGGTATGAAAGAACAAAAGTTGGCGGCATACAATGTTCCCTCTAAGCTGCACTCGTGCCCATGGCAAGGCAAATCATTGCTGCTTACTAAATACAGTCCAACCTGTACTGTAAATGAAATGAACACATTTATTCCGTACCATTTGGTGGTAACAACAAATAGCACAATGACAAACAAGCTCTCCAGCCAATAATTAAATCCTCTTAGTGTGTATTTACTTATGCAGCCAATTAATTTATTAACAGCATGTTGTATGGGATGTGCCATGTGTTTGCAGGTTAGCTCATAGATAATTCTGCAAGTTAGGAGAGCTAAATCCTGCTTGCAAACTCTGTATAATGGCGAGTTACATCCTCTCACCAACCTAAAGTTAAAACAAAGCTGCTCTGGCTGTCCATCCATCCATTTTCTTCCGCTTATCCGAGGTCAAGTCGCTGGGGCAGCAGCCTAAGCAGGGAAGCCCAGACGTCCCTCTCCTCGGCCACTTCGTCCAGCTCTTCCCGGCGGATTCCAAGGTGTTCCCAGGCCAGCTGAGAGACATAGTCTCTCCAGCGTGTCCAGGGTCTTCCCCGAGGCCTCCTACCAGTTAGATGTGCCCTGAACACCTTCTCAGGGAGGAGTCCGGGAGGCATCCTAACCAGGTGACCAAGCCACCTCCTCTGGGTCCTCTCAATGCGGTGGAGCAGCGGTTCTACTACGAGATTCTCCCGGATGACAGTGCTTCTCACCCCATCTCTAAGGGAGAAAACTCATTTTCTCCACCCAGCCACCCTGCGGAGAAAACTCATTTCGGCCGCTTGTACCCGCAATCTTGTCCTTTCGGTCACTACCCAAAGCTCATGGCCATAGGTGAGGGTAGGAACGTAGATTGACCGGTAAATTGAGAGCTATGCCTTTTGGCTCAGCTCTCTCTTCACCACGACAGACCAGTGCAGAGTCCGCATCATTGCAGATGCCGCACCAATCCGCCTGTTCTTCCCCTCACCTGTGAACAAGAACCTGAGGTACTTAAACTCCTCCACCTGAGGCAGGAACTCATCCCAGACCCGAAGATGGCACTCAACCCTTTTCCAGGTGAGAACCATGGACTCGGATTTGGAGGTGCTGATTCTCATCCCAGCCATTTCACACCCAGCTGCGAACCAATCCAGTGAGAGTTGAAGGTCACTGCTCGATAAAGCCAACAGGACTACATCATCTGCAAAAAGCAGAGACTGAATTCTGCGACCCACAAACTGAAACCCCTCAACGCCCTGGCTGCGCCTAGAACTTCTGTCCATGAAAGTAATGAACAGAATCTGTGACAAAGGGCAGCCCTGGCGGAGTCCAAGCCTCACTGGAAAAGGGTCCGACATTCCGACCGGGAATGTGAACTGAACTCTGACACTGTTCATACAGGGAACGAACCACCTGGATTAGGTGGTCCGATACCCCATATTCGCAGAGCACTCCCCACAGTATTCCCCGGTCGAATGTCCCCCCACCTAAAGGCGTAGGGAAACTACCCTCTCGTTTACTGGGTTAAACTCCAACGTGCAACAAGAATTGCCACCCCTTCCCGTCGCCTCTCATTGCTGGCAACACCAGAGTGGAATAAAGTCCAGCCCCTCTCGAGAGGACTGGTTCCAGAGCCCTTGCTGTGCGTTGAGGTGAGTCCGACTATATCTAGCCGGAATTTCTCCACCTCACGCACCAGTTTAGGCTTCTTCACGCCAGAGAGGTGACATTCCACGTAAGGACAACTAGCTTCTGTAGCCGAGGATCGGGCCGCCAAGGCCTCCACCTCTGGCCGCCACCCAGCTCACTTAGCACCCGACCCCTTTGGCTCCTCCTACGAGTGGTGAGCTCATGGGAGGCGGGACCCGCGTTACCTTTTTCGGCTGTGCCCGACCGGGGCCCATGGGTGCAGGCTCGGCCACCAGACGCTCGCCAGGCCTGGCTCCAGAGGGAAAACGAAGTCCAATTTTGTTATTTATTATTAGGGTCTTTTGAGCTCTGGCTCTGGCTGTCAAAATGTAAAAACAGAAGAACAAGAGGAGAAACTGGGTGATTTGTTTATTTCAAAAGTAAACATAATTGACTAATATGGTGTAAACTTGCTGGATATGATCATGCCACAACAGGAAGTCAAAGTATACCCTATTAACAATATAAATAGCAAATAAGAAAATAAATGTAAAAAGAAATCATAAGCTAGTGGTTTTCTACAGGATTCAGATGGTTAATTGCATGACATAATTCCACATACCTGTTTTGTCTGAGGTTGAGAAGGAAAGCTATGATGTGGAAACCTCCTTGCTGTTTGAAATTACTCGTAGACAAAATATGACAGAATGGATGTTCTCGGGTTTTGGGCAGGTGAGATATTACAGTGTGCATGTCTGATGGCGCTCAAAGAGGTCCAGGGAATGCTCAAGTTGTGTTTGTGTGATGCTTGAAAAATTTTGATTAACATTGGTTAGATATTTATATATAATTTGTCAACAGCAGAGGTGACTGAGAAAGTTTCTTTAATTGATCAGTTTTTAATGAACGATTTTTGCACATTCAGATTTTATTACTGTTTAATTACATTGTCAAAGTTCCACATTGACTTTACTTTCAATTTGCAGCCAAGGATTGTGACCAGCAAAAGATTCACCTGGACGAGAAGGACTTCCGCTGGCAGCACAACGAGGACCGCATGGCAGTCGAGAAACTCTCCGATGGTATCCGCAAGTTCGCTGCGGATGCCATTAAGCTAGAAACCATGATCAGAGTAAGACCTGGCTTGAGGGGTTTCTGTATGCTTTCCTTTTCAGTGTCCTCATTCTGCTTCTCTTAACTTTTCAGGAGAAAATGCTCAGTGTTAAAAATGGCCAATAATGGACATGGAGGGGCGATGAAAAGGGAGTCAAGACTCCCTGCCATCTAAACGCCGTTTGAAAGCGCCAGAAAACATTCTGCATCCCTCTGCGACCCTCCCTCGCGAAAGGCTATCTCCCACCCACTCTTAGGATGGAACAAAGTCGGATATGTGACCAAACATTTATGACTAATTCAAGTATTTTGCTGTATTTTGATACGTTTAACCAAAGGGGCCACCTCGTTTTTGGATACTCTTGTTATAGTTATATTACGAGACTAACAGAGGACCACATGCACTTTTAACAAAAAAGAACCAATGTTTGAATTGACATTTTTCCTCCCATAAATATAATAAATCTCAGCTTGAGCATTGAAGTTGTTTGTGTCTTGTGTTCCAAAAAAGTAGCTCAGACGCGCACACAGTACGCTACACTGCATCATCAGTAAAAACTAAGCCAGGAATATTCGTTTACCAAGCCCTCCTCCTGACGTGTAGACTTTGTCATGACTCCTTTATTGCCTCTGGTCCAGCCAGTTTAACTTCATTCTCATTTGTCCAAATTTTGCTAAACTCCACCTTTGTAAAGCACGACTGTACAGTATATAGGAAAGTTTTTTTTTATTCCGCTGGCGGTTGGTGAGACTTCATTTGCTGCAGTATTGATCTTTATGAAAGGACGTTTGGCTGGTGGCGTCTTAAGGTAACAGCCATTTTTTCAATTGCATTCTGTACATTGCTTTTTAAAAATTTTTTTTTATTTTTATGGGTAGCTTGAACAGCACTTAAGTTATTCATGCAGCCAACGGTGTGGCGTTTTGATCCTGATTGTGGTGTTAAAATTTGCGATTAGTTTGTAATTATTCTGATGCGTGCATATCTAAGCGTTGAAAGAAACAAGGAAGGATTGCTAGACGATACCGACACTGTACATGCGCTTAATATGCAGGATTCTGTGATGTGCATGACTTTTTAACAGAAACTGGCCCAGCTATACTTAGGTGGCACTCCTTTTGTTTTCATCATCAAATGTTTATATGGAACAGTCCTGTCCTCATGAGGACCAAATGATGTCTGCTATGAAAATTGTAGGGGGGAAAAAAGTAAAAGTGACACGTGGAGACAAGTAATGACCTCGCTTTACACCAAGATTGAGAGTATGATACTGTGCATCAGCCGAGATCAATATGCTTTTTGTAATTAACGAGTCTGACAGCTCGAAATAACTTAAGCCGGTTCTGCAACATTGTCAGGAATATGTTGACAGGTTTTATGTCTGTATTTCAATATGAGATCGTTGAGTGCGTCTTAGCCAACATTATTGGTTAATGTGCAATACTGATCTGGTCTTTCAAGAGAATGACTGAGGAGATATGAAAAGGGAACGTGTTTGTCGCAGCACCGATATGCGTCTGTTTGACGCATGTACCAAATACCCACCTGTCACAAATGTCTGCAAGATTGTAATTAAGTATGGCATCTCTCACTGTGACGCTCTGCTCATCTACTGCAACAATGCATCCAAGTATGTCGCTGTGACTCACTACTCTACACTTTTTATATGATTTAAAATTACCAGATTGGCACCTATTAAGGTTGGGCAATACTGCAAATTTGACTCTTTCCAACAACCATTTGTTTCAGGAATCCTTAATCATTTATATTAAGAAACATGAAGTGGTTATGTTTACACAATTTCAACATGTCTGGAAATGTCATAATTTAACCCTAACCCCTTTTTAATATCAAATAACTTACTAATAATAATAATATTTAATATTATTATAATATAATATTAATTACTAATAATAAACTCACACCATATAATGTTACATACTGGTTTCCATTTTCAAATAAACATTACATAAAATAAAAAGATAATTAAATACAATAAAAAATAGGTAAGTTAGAATAAGTAAGGTAACAATAAATCAATACTGAAAAATGCCATTAATCACCAATACCGGCGAAGATATCTTTTGAGGCATTACCCTTATGGAATACAAGGCTTTTCTTGTGACCCTGGCAAGGACAAGCAGTATAGAAAAAGGATGGATGGGGGGACTTAACGCCGTACTTCATAACCATTTCATATTTTATGTACAATGTAACAATATCAGCAAAATAATACAAGTATTGCAGTGTATATACATTCATTACATTACATCACATTGCTCAATTGTTTGAGCAATGTAAAGTCAGTAGTGCAAAATAAGTCAACAAAAGCAAAAAGTACCATAGGCTCGCATATGCCTTCCTGTGTCCAGTACCTTATCCCCTGCGGTTGTATATAAATATAGCAATATCAACAAAACAACAAACACTCATATGTATGAAAATTAACAAAGAACAGAAAATAGCAATTACATTACGCTAGTATGGATCCAATACTGATACTACACTTGATGCTAATGATATATTGGATTGATCCGCCTGCCCCATAAACATGCTACATGAGTGCTGCTCAGACGACATACAGACTGTATATTAATAGTATAGGGCCGCACGGTGGATGAGTGGGTAGCATGTTGGCCACACAGTCAGGAGATCAAAGTCTGAATCTCCGTTGGGCATCTCTGTGTGGAGTTTGCATGTTCTTGCACATTTTGCAAAAGGAAATTTGCCTCCATTCTTGTAACACGACTCACACGGGTGCCATGATACCTTTTTTCGACGTCTTGTATATTGCCAAGTACTATTCTATCATTCTGTAATTGGTTCTGACTGGTAAAATGTTTGCTCTGTTTTCCAAAGGTGCAACATTGCTTTGTGAATAAGGAGCTGAGATGGTGGACAGACTGACACTGACAATCGTGTTGCAGAGCCTGGCGCTGCTCTTCATCGGGCCGGCCTGCGAGGCCTCGTTTCTGGGACTCACAGTCCATGTGGTGCCGCTGGAAGGTGATGGAGGACATTCGGTGGGCAACGTGTTGTCATCTTTCAAATTTTTTTTTTCTTTCATCTTGATGTTATCAACAGCAGTTTATTGCGCGCAGTTGAGAACTGGTTGACATCCACGTTGTTTTCACTTCAGACCAATGTTTTCTACAATATATCATGTCAATTGAGACCAATTGACCCAACGTGATAGTCTTGTTGTGTGACTTGCGTGCACTGCTAATTTTCTGTGCTTAAGATTCATGCATTGTCCAATGAGAAGTGAGGAAAATTTGACCATAAAAATTGGCAACATTAGACATCCAAAAGTTCTGCATCCTTTTTCCAAATTCCTGCAACAAAACTGGATCTACCATACATTACTACTTTGCTAAAAATAAACAGAGGAGCATTATTTCTTCTCTGCTTTGACTTTTGCAGGTGCGAGCTTATTTCACCGCCATTGCATCCAATCCATGCCCCCCACTCACTGGTGAGTGTACTGAAGGTGTAAACTGCACCCTCTACAAATCCCACACCCCTGACAGTGGCTCCATACCGAACCCGGGCTGGTGTGTCCGCCAGTGGCAGAAAGTCGTCCCTAGTGACTACAATGTCACTCTCACTTTGTATGTATGAGGCTTCAATGTAGTAAAATAATTGCTTTTTATTTTTTGCGTTTTCATTGTCATTCCTTTCCTTTGCAGCTCCACCACTAGTTTCCACATGTCAATGCATGCGGGGCCGCATGTGCGTGCAAATTCTGGGAAACTCAATCAACCTGCTTATGTTGCACTGCCTCCTCCTCTCAGGTACTGTACAAAAAGGAGCCCAATGGACATTTATTTCAACTTAACAGATCACAACTGTGGATGAGTGGGCAGCATGTTGGCCTCTCGGTAGGTATGTCTGGGGTTAAATCTCCGTTGGGCATGTCTTTGTGGAGTTTGCATGTTCTCCCCGTGCGTGCGGGGGTTTTCTCCAGGTACTCCGGTTTCCTCCCATATTCCAAAAACATGCATGTTAGCCTAATTGGCGACTCTAAATTGTCCTTTATAGTGTGAATGTTTGTCTGTTATATCGCCCAGACATTGAGAAATGGATGTAGCTTGGCTAACTTTTTTAATGGAATGTCAGCCTCTGCACACATTGCTACAGAATCTTCAACAAACTGTTAAGTCAGTGCTTGTGATTAAGGAAAATGTCGTCACTCATGCAATTGCTACTGCATATGTGACATATTTTTATGACACGCTTGTTTTGTTTACAGTCAGGCATGTGTCAGATGGCGCTCTTATTTTGAAGGCAGGAAGGATGTTCAGTGTGTGAGAAAGTCTCTTTATGGCTAAAACCAGCTGGGTGCAAAAATAAACGTGTTTTTTGTCTTTTTTCACTCAGAACCTGCACGTCGTCCATTGGGCATTGTAAAACACTCCTTACATTAAAGCGGTAAAATACAACACGGTGAAAATATACTCATCCAACCCGAGTAGCACACACAACTGGGCTGGCATGCTAGAGAAGGTTCTGCTGACTTTCGCTGGCATTTATCATCATGTTAACATTGGAGTGGGCGGTTTAGTGTTTGTAATGAGATTCCGCCACAATTCAGCCGTCCGCCGGGTATATAATTTCCCACACAAACGTTCCTTCTCCTTACGATTTTATCCGCATAATGTCAATTTTTACAAGATTCCGCATTTAACAGTAAATTCCGATTTTATTGGCCAATTCCACGATTCCGTCCGTCCGGAGGCAGAAATCTTAGAGCCTACCTCAGGTAATGGGGCTTCACCTATTCCGCCTATAAAACCCTGTAAGATTCATCCAAAAATCTCGAACAAGGTTTTCCTTTCATGCTGTTTGCAGGCACATTCATGAAAACATGTAATACTTACAGTATTTTAAGCATAGCAACTATTGCTACTTTCGGGATCAACAACAGCGTGGAGAGAGCGTTATGTGAGCCGACGACTACTACTTCTGGACAAAAGAGGATCCAGAGTCAAGTTATGGGACTCGAGTCTGTGACTCCCAATTTTTAGGACTTGTGACTTGCATGACAAGTTCCAAAAAGACTTGACTTGACTTTGATGTTCTTGACTTTAGACTTAACTCGGACTTGAGCTAATTGACTATAAACCCAAAAGGTTAAGGCTTTGATGTATCTTAAGAAGTCGGCTTTCGGCTGCTTTATTTTACGCATGCGCTCACTTTGACGCAATCTGGCAGAATACAACATGGATACGCCGGAAGGAAAAGAAGACAGAAAGATTTTGTGAATGTTTGTTTATATACCTTCTTTCCGAACAGTGCTCGTCACAGTAAAAGCAGTAAAACGGCTTTAATGTAAAAGAAAAGTTTTTATTCATCTTCTTCCTGTTGAAGAGCCTCACAAGTTGTGTTGTTTCCGTAATTTAACCTTTGACCCAGGTCAAGGGTCACACAAGTCCCCTGTGTTTATAGCTGTCTCGGGGAATGCCTGTTAAATTAAGCATTAAAATCATCAAGATTTCTAGAATTAAGTCATAAATTGACAACAATACTATTGTATATTTACGAGAAAAGATTGTACGCCTGTAAAATGACAAACGTAACATTATGGGATTAAAAGGCATAACTTTTTTGTATAGGCATTGCCTGAGACCGCTATGAACAGGAGAGCGGTATGTGGAGAGGCGGGGTATTAGAGGGTAGCGGTGAGATGATGCCGACCCAACTGCTCTGTTTTGCTGTCCCGTTATAAATAAAAGCTTGTCTGAAGCACTGAAGAACTATGCTCTAGTTTCCCTCGGACACGTATGACACGGAAAATTACCACTTTTAATCTCGTAAATTTACGACTTTAAATCTCGAAATCTTAAATTATCAGGACAACTAATTGTATTATTTATTATTTCATTTATTATATTCATTTATTTATTGTTTAGTTTTTATTTTTGATTGGCCCTACAAGTTGTTTATTGTCAAATATTTAATTTTTAAAAAGTCTAAAAGTTTATAACTCTTGTTTTTAAACATTGAATCTGTAGAACTGGCCTAATTAAAATGACTTGACACAACTTGCAGACGAAAAGCAGTGACTCGAGTTGACTTGCTTGCTTCTCATAAAGATTGACTTAGACTTGCTTGTGACTAGAAGGCAAAGACTTGGTGCTTACTTGGGACTTGCACACGAGTGACTGACTCCCACCTCTGGTTAAGGTTAAGTTGTAACATCTTCTGTCCTTCCTTCATAAAAGTGAGAATTACAATGACATGCTTGTGCAGGGCCCGTGCCAACTGCCCTCACCACTTCCCCCTGTCGGTGAAGGACTTGGATGGAGACAATGTGCGATGCCGCTTTGCTATGGAGGAGCAAGGGGAGTGCATCTACTGCACGCCGCACTCCTTTATCGAGCTGGACGAGGTCAGTTTGTCTCGAATGTTTCACACGTGTCAGTCGATGAAATAAGAGATGAATGTGCACATACAGTATATATTGTTTTGTTTGAGCAGAGAATATGAATTTCTAGCTCCGTCA
Organism: Oostethus manadensis; assembly: GCA_024372805.1. Classification (NCBI taxonomy): domain Eukaryota; kingdom Metazoa; phylum Chordata; class Actinopteri; order Syngnathiformes; family Syngnathidae; genus Oostethus; species Oostethus manadensis. The sequence continues at coordinate 212,850 of QODF01000162.1, read as the reverse complement.
TCTGCCATTTTTTCACTCCTTGGCAAATTCTCATCCTTGCCATTATTTCCAGGATGCATGTATCCTGATATTTACTGGAGATGCACCAGCAGGGCACTATTCCATCTACCTGATGGCGGAGGACTACATTCCAACCCCTAAAATAAGCCAAATGGGCAACAGCCAACCCCTCAGCTCCGTCCCTGTGCACTTGTCCCTCACTGGTGAGTCTGACAAGAAGGTACGTTTCTTTGAAAAGGATGTTTACATATGTTTAATACACGGAAAATGTCAATGTACCGTAATTGTTGGATTATAGAGTGCAAGGGGGGTAATTCTTCGGCATCACAATTGAACAGCCTCGTAATTCCTCCGTCACACCCTTTCAGTCTCTCGCCCTTTTTCATTGTTGCTCCCGAGTCACTTTTGCCTGGAGGCCAATTAGCCATCGATTGAGCTGTCCTCGTCGTCGTGCCTTTTGAAACCCGCTGGCGATAATGGACGATTAAACAGAAGCTGTAGTAATTCCACATTTGATCAAACTTACTTTAAAATGAGCGATGGCTCCATAAGACTTCCAAAAAAGCTTCCACTTCAGTCATCCACATTAAGATCATCAAAGGATCGCTCTGAATTGGACTTATTTTTTCCCCCACTCAACCCAATCAAAAACTTCCATGACAAACTTGATTGTATTGTTGTTTATTTTCTGTGGCCGCAAGTGTCGTGGCCAACTTTTGACCACATAGCGTGTAACGATGTTTGTTTCCATATTCATCTCCAGTGGAGGAGGCGTCTCTCAGATGCACAGATGAAGTTTTGGCGACTGGGAAGACCCCCAAAGAGCACTACACGTTTTCCGTCCTGCCATTCGAGGAGGTGAAATTTGAGGTCGACTTCATGTCACATACACAGAGGTGCGTCATTCAGGACATATTTTTTTGGGGCGGGTTATAGCCCAAAGCAAGATCTATGTCAAATGGTGGCTGAGAGGCTCCTGAATCACCTCCTTTATGCAGACGACCTGGTCGTTATGTCGCCATGCCCTGCAGGCCTGCAGCAGTTGCTCACAGTCTGCCCAGAGTATGGCGAACAATATGACATTAAGTTTAATTCAAAAAAGAGCGTTGTGATGGTCGTAAAGACTAAAGAGCATCCCAAGGCCGTGTTTCCTCATTTCTCCCTGGCAGGAGGAGAGCCGGTTGTGGTGGATAAGGTCACATACCCGGGTCACGTCATTAGTAGTGATTACTCAGTTGATGATGACATTCAGAGGCAATGTTGTAAATTGTAAGCACAAGCAAACGTGCTGGCTTGGAAATTTGCGGACCAGTGACATATACAGCTCTGTGCTCTGGAAGCACTGGAGACACTGTTGTGCTGTGTATTTTGTTTTTTCTTTATGTGTTTATTTTCATATGAAACTTTATGTGTCTGATTCAATAGATAAAGAGCAGAAAGGCCCTGTTGGATGAAACCAAACGCCCGGAATTCAATCCCATCAAGTTTATTAGGAATGAATTAGAACTGACGTTGCTGAAACTGGGGATATCCGATATTATCTGCCGATACAGGGCATTAAAATAATGTTAAATCTTAAAAATAAATATGATACCAGTTCTTTTATGTACATTGCATACTGTAGTATTTGTCTGATTTGTGAAATGCATCCAGAAGCTTTAGTGTGAGTGAAGTAATGCTACCCGTATCGGTATCAGTGGATATCGATATTGAGAAAATGAAGTGGCAGACAGCATTGGTAAATTGGATATCGGTAAATAAGCCAATAAGGAGCTTCTCTATCTGAAATGCAAGGTAGTCCACTCCAAGTCAGCCAACTTTGGTTGTCTACACGCGGCTGCTTCAAACGTCACACGCAAAATTCTTTTGTCATTAAAAAGCCTTAAGGTGACAAGGTTCTCAAATGTCAAATGCCCCACCCTTACAAGTATGCACGAAATGACACGGTGGAATGAACGAAGTCATATTTGTGGCATGTCGACAATGAACTCCATCTAATGAGTATCAGACCTGTCGCACATGAGAAATCTTATTGGCTTCCTGCGCATGGCAAACTCGTGTTCTTTCAACTCATCAGTCAACATGCGACATTTTATCTGCAGTGTTTCAGAGATCGCTGTCGTCGGCCAACCCGGGCTCATCAAGTATGACTTCAGTTCAGCTGGGGCCATGTCGCACATGTCCATGTCCTGGGTCCGTTCTCAAAACAATCTGACCCATGTTCTGCCAGTCTGCTTTGTCGCCAACACCATGAGGTACGCAACTCAACTGATTAGTACAGTGGATCACCACACTTTTGTGATGTAGCATTCATGGCCCCATAAATGTACGCATGTTTGATTTGAAAAAGAGTGCAGCAGCTATGCATCCATCCAGCAGGCGGTGGGGGGGCTGTCTCACATGTCAATTCACCCAACATTTTCCTGCAGGAAGATGTTTTGACGAGACGTGATGTATAACTACACCACTGTATGCTCTACAGTCTTCCATCACTCCATCGCAGTTCGAAAATCACCCCCTCACTCTTTTGCTGTCTTTCAAAAATGTCGATAAAGGATCTCTGTTTTCTGGTCGACTTACTTCTTGTTGTTAGTCCAGAAATGCATATTTGAGCAAATATTATGTATGTATGTATATGTGTGTATATTGTGAATTAATGGTCTAAATTAAGCATTTCCAAGGATATAAATGCCCTAAATGAACTAAAATACAAATACAAGTCAATACGTCAATGAACTGCTGGCCACTGGGTGTCACCACATAAGTGGTTCTCAAATAGTGGGGGGGGCGCGGTAAGCTGGGAGTACTTTCAATATGAGTGTAAACCTGCCAATATGTCCAAATTTCTTATAGTCAACATGCCATTTGACTCTTGAATACACTTCGCAGCTCTCCGTTTTGTTGCATTTTCCTGGTTTCAGTTTTAAATTCAGTTTAAACAATGGAGGGGAGCGACAACATTACTGGCCCCGAGGGGGGGGCGTGACGGAAAGTAACTGAGAACCACTGCACTACTAACACTCACCAGACTTGATCGCCAATGACAGGCTTTTATTGTTTCCTAATTATTTATCTCACAACAGGCACAATAATAATAAAAATATAGTCATCATCATCATCATAATAACAAAGACTACGGTTGTGGCCGTACTACAGCTAAAACCCAACTCTGAATCCACAGTCACTTCCTGTCCACATGTCCAGAAGACAACATACGTGAGCATGTTTCTTATTAATTTCTTAAGTTGCTTATTTTCTCTGATTGTCTAGCATATTGACTAATCCGAGTGCAAAGATGACCATAGGGGTGTTATTTTACGTCTACAGGGCTCTAACAATAGTAACAATTGTACAGTATGTAGAAAGTCCTAAACAGATTTCCTATACTCTAGTTATGACAATTTTCCGTTTATTAATATTGAATCCTACTTGGCGAAAATGCACTTACTGTGCTTGGAACCAATGAACCAGGATAAACATTGGAAAACTGTACGGCTGTAATTGTTTCTTAATCTGTAAAACTTTTTTAAATGTATGGCAAGCATATCATGGGATTTATAGTATAAAAATGTTGTTTTTTTTATGGTAGGGGGTCTTTTATTCAGACTTATTCACCATTACTGTCCTGTAGTTTTGTTTTACAGGGAATTAAAGTGAGCTTTTTCTATTCATGAAAATTGTACAATATCCCGCAAAAAGCATAAACCACACAGGGGTCTGGGATTGATTGCTCACAATATAAATTATCCTGAATCGGAGAAAGTTTGAGACAAATCGTTTTTTGTTGCAGGCTAGTCTTAATAGAGACAAACACACTAACGTGGTTCCGTCCGCATGTCTGTTCAAAGCGCCACATGTAGGTGTGCCTTGCGTATTACATCACTGTCACTCTATGCAACTCTTTACTAATCCGCCACGGTGTGGATGCAACAACGACAAAAATCCCACGGTCGTTTCCGTTCGGGCAGGGTCTTAGCGCTTCCGTGGTAATTGCGTCTTTGTTTGCGAAAGGTCTCATTTGCACTTCTCGTCTTTCCAGTTTGCAGTCGCAGCCAAGATGTGTGTGGCTGTACCAAAGTAAGACTCCTACCAAATATCAAAAGAATGGCAATTTACAAACAAACTAAAGACTATGACCTATTAAAACCTTTCTTTGTCAATAATTACAGGAGAGATGAAGTCCCTACCTGCTGGAACAGGTTATTAAAACTTTATTATTATTGTTTTACTTTGTGTTTCTCGCCGAGTTGTGGCAGTGTTGCTTTTTGCCTGTGAGTGAGCCTGAGAATGTGGTGTTGTGTGGCTGCAGAGCTGATATGTAATAAGACGGAGATGACACTGGTCCTTCCTGTTACCTCACTGAGAAGCATCAACCTGGCTGAGCTGCAGCTGAACAGCCCCTCTTGTCCTGTCTCCTACAATGACACTCATCTCACTGCACGCATCACCTTGGACGGCTGCGGCACCAGGACTGTGGTAACAGCCTGAATTTCCATCCATCCATTTACTATGCCGCTTGTCCTGACTGGGGTCACGGTGGTACGCTGGAGCCCTTCCCAGCTGGCTTTGGATGGACTGGTCGCCGTGGGCGTGTGTTTCATTTTGACGAGCTTGTGTTACACCACACATTAGAGATGTGCAGAAAAATCCCATTCATGCTATTTCCTGGGCTCCATGTACAGTAAGATAATACGATACACGTCCATCTAATATCTCACTATATTAACGAAGGGATGAGTTGTCAGCTGTGGTATGTGCGCGAGGTGCGAAGAGGCAGAGTTACGATGCCATCTACCGTGCCGAGTTGTAACAGCAAGCTACACAGGCAGTCCATTATGATGTGTTTGTGATCAAGGGCGAAAGAGCAAGTGCCAAATCTACCTGTGATGGTCCAAATTTTATCACGGTGGGCTGCCGCCAATAATTACATTTATCGTTATGATATTTAATACTAATTTGAAAGAGTTTTCATTAATGCACACATGTCAATTCCAAAGTGTCATATTCGTGACTTTGGTGATTCGAGTACAGTAAGGCCTAAAGTACTAAGATTATCACGCGAGGTCAGAGTTGAAACACTCGGCCATAATGGCAGCTGGACTACTGTGAGGAACAGGACTTCCCGAACCATAAATATTCTCGCCCTCTTCTGTCTTGTAGTACACTGGCACCGAGCTGGTTTACACCAACACCTTGAAAAGCGTCCGACCTTTCTCCATGATAAGCCGCCAACCCTCCCTCATCCTCCCACTGGCCTGCCGTATCCCCGGAGTCCAAGCAAGAGGTCCAGATTTCAGCGTCACAGTCCCCACAACGATCTTTGATAAAGATGGCGTTTGGCTAGAACTCCACTCACCAGGACAGGGGCCACTTTCAAGACTCACAAGCAATCCAGTGTTCCATGTCCTGGACCTTAAACCCAATACAAGACCGCGGCAGGAAGCATCACCAGTGCATCATATCCATTCTCGCGAAGCAGCTGTGGGGTCGAGGCTCAATAAGCTGGACCTCCATTTGTTCACTAACACAACTGTGGATCGATTTGAAATGATTACCAAAAGCTGCTTGGCATCCGACACAGAAGACATGGCTGTGTGCGACATCATTCTGGAGAACGGGTCAGTAACACCTTAAGTCAGTACCTCTTGAACCATACCTTGTATCACACACACTTTGTGTGTGTATGTGAGTGAGACATTTCCTCCCAATTTTTCTTTACAGATGTGCAGCTTCCAACACCACATTGGAGATTGTTACAGGACAGCGCAATACTTCCATCTTTCGCATTGATTTGTCCTCCCTGAACGCACAAGGATCAACGGTCCGTACTGTTGCTTTTGAACTTGAATTATTTCTTACCAGCTATTCTTACAGCATATAGAGAAATAACTAATCAATATGCAAGGGTAGGAAATTGTTTCAGATGTTAAAAACAAATTTATGTGGAGGTGGACACACACTTTTCCTCACCGGGCCATGCAGGTTTGGATTTTTTTTTCTCCCTTAATGATAAAAATATTCATTTAAAAACTTCATTTTGTGATCAGTTGTGTTGCCATTGGCTAATATTTTTGATGATCTGAAACATTTCAGTGTGACATACAATAACTCCACTGTAGCTCATTGACCCAGTAGTAGTATTTCTGATATCATACCCGTCAACATTTGAAAATAAACATTTTCTGTAAAATAAGATCAGTTCTGGTCTTCCACGTGAATTTTCTTGTAAAGACCTGACTGCTTAGTGTGGTAAAACTTTGCTTTTGTTTTGTTTATTTATTTTCTTATTTTACTTTAATTTTTTGACTTTATTGTCCACAGGATGCGTTACGCCAGTGGCTCTCAAACTGGGGGGCGCCCGGCGTTATGACAAGGCTACCACGAACACTATTCATTATTACCGTATTTTTCAGGTGGCTGAAAATAATTGTATCTCCAAAAGAGGGGCGCTGCAAAAAAAGTTTGGGAACCATTGCGTTACGCCAACACTTGAAAAAAATCTGCGGTTTTTTTTTTTTCCATGAAAGCTAAAATGCGGGAAACTATTCAAATGGTAACCCTCTGGGAAAGAGGGTTAGGGTTGCGGGGATGCTGGAGCCTATCCCAGCTGGCTTTGTGCGAGAGGGATACACCCTAAACTGGTCGCCAGTCAATCGCAGGGCACATATAGACAAACAAACATTCACACTCACATTCATACCTATGGACAATTTAGAGTCGCCAATTAACCTAACATGCATGTTTTTGGAATGTGGGAGGAAACCGGAGTACCCGGAGAAAACCCACACACGCACGGGGAGAACATGCAAACTCCACACAGAGAGGCCCAACGGAGATTTGAACCCAGGTCTTCCAAATCTCCTGACTGTGTGGCCAATATGCTAACCACTCAGCCACCGTGCGGCCACATACTCACATATACAAACAAACAAATGCAAATACACGCCACAATTGCACATCATAAATTAACGTCATGTTTATAGGGTCATTGAAGTTTTGATGAAAACGACATATCCAGCATATAGGACAGATAAAGAAGTTTGTTATTGGTTTTGAGTGCTCACTTCTCTGCTGACCTGCACCGTTTTCTCCTGTCACACAGTTGTACTTCCGGTGTGTGGTCCAGCTGTGTGTCACCTTGCTTCCCTCTGACACGTGCTCTGTTGGGTGCACAAGCACCTCGGCCAATAGCGCTACCGGCAATGCGTTAACCAGGACATTCACTGTCAATTCTGGACCTGTAAGCCTAATGGCCACCATGCCAGCTCCAGCCATGTATCCCACCCCTGTTACAACACAGCAAACTACGACCACCGCCTCAAGTGGTAAGATGCGTCTTCATCTGCACCCCAACACAAAAGGGAGCCCCTGAAATATTGTTTCTGGTCTAAACAGACAAATTATTCCATTTTAAGTAATTTAATTAATGCTTCAATCTTTGACATTCACCCTAAGTTAGAATGTATGAATAGGTGATACAGGTGAAATGCACAGCCGCACATGCACCACTGCTTAGCTCACATATAATACTCTACTCGTAATGTTTTTGGTCAAATGTTGAGGTTTCGCACTTTGTTCGGGGGTTCTTGAACACCCCGGTGTTGTTGAGAAACGTAAAAGTGCAACTTCTACCGGTAGTCGTACAGGTTCACGTTTCTTTCTTTTTTTGTTTTTTTTTTTGTCTTGTCCAGCATCATAACAGCTGAATGGGAGTCAAGCTGCCTTTAAATGCTGAGCAAAATTTTCTTTTCACGTTCACATTCCTTTCTAAGTTGGATCATACGCATACATGATGTTCCAGTATCTAAATGAAATGCTAAGTCACTCACACGGTGCACTGAACACACGAAAGATGTACAGTATAAGTAGAGTTATAAAACACTAAATACAAGAAATCAGCGGAACTGTAATAAAATAGAAAACAATTGTCTTACTTTCTGAGACAGGTTTTTCGGAAGGAGGAATTGTCAATAATTCGAGCACTGCTGTTATCGCTGTTCATTTCATAAGAGCAGATGCTTTCACATGTTCAAGAATACATCCTTTCTGATTTATTAGGCATTTTTGCAGTTTGGACTGGGCAGCTGCTGGGTTTTAGGTGTCGTTACGGGTTTCCATGTTGAAGGAATTTCTGAAGCAACTACAATGCAAACATCCGGATGGTGTTTTGATACATTTATTTCAGGTTTATATATTAACAGATACGTAGCTTAAATTAAAAAAAGTTTTTTTATTATTTTTAAAATAAATTAGCATTTATTGGACGTACTGAAAATTTGTACCACTGAGTACCGGTATGTATCAATTCCCAGGTAATGTGTTTTTCTAAATGCGTGTTAATGTGTCCTTGAAGAAGGTGTACGACCCCGCTGTCTAAAGTCAACCATTCTTTTCTCCTCTTCTCCTGCAGCTCCAAAGCAGGCTTCTTCCATGGCACTGGGATTGATCCTTTCCACTACTGGCATTTTTCTTCAGCACATCTTTATTCAGTAAAGAGGTTTTGGATGATCAGTCTTTGCTGAAAAAAATCCCAACCATGTTTTATTCATCTTAATTCCCTTCACTTTCTGAAATATATTCTTTATTTAAATTGAATGAAAAGTAAATACGTATATAAAAACTTATCGGTGCAATACATTTCTAAGTGTATTTCTGTAGTTCAAACAATTGGTTTGCGCTCTAATCAGCACATGTACTGAAAAACTTTCTGAGACTTTAATTGGTCTCGTAGTCGTAAAGTCAACCTGAAATCAAAAAAGTTTTGCACCTGCATGATTTATTGAGATGCCCTTCTATCGGACTAGATGGCGCTATACTATAACTGTAAGTGCAGATCTATTTATGCTTATATGTACGCAAGGACAGTTGATAGCGGGTTTTGTAGAAAGCAGATGGAAGCGATTATCTTACTTATTTGGGAGAAATGTTTGATATCAGTTGTGTTCTTTTTTTTTACTCCATGGAATGGATTGTTGTTGGCCCTGTCTTGCTCTCATTACATAGTTGTTAGACTGGAATGCTGATTTACACTCATTAGTAAGAAAACACCCCAATGTAACAAAAGATATGAAAAGTATGAAATCATCCATTTGCTGTGCTGAGTTTGAAAGTCAATTTTAAAACCAGCTATGTCTTTTTTTGGTTTGTTCTTTCGCCCAATTTAGTCACTTTTATTATAAACTGAGATGGTGTCATTCCAAAAAAGGTAACAACAGTTGAACATTGAAGATCTTGATGTTGTTTGCTCCATAATGCATTATCACTGTGACTAAATATATGAATAAAACACTTTTGCAATCACAATTTCATGTTGATTGGTCTGATTTGTTGGTTAACTAGATTTTTAGATTTACAAAAAATGTATAGTATGACGAATAAAAGCAAAGTTGGTATTTTGGCTATGAAAAGAATCAAGTTTTTAATCACATTTTAACACCGAATTAGAAACAATGGACAGCCGGTGCAAAACAAACCATTTGGGCATGTAGTGGTGGTTCATGGTTTACAAGGTGGTTATGAATGTGCTCCCATAATTTAATTAAAAAGCACAAGAATACACGCTAAGGAAGAATAACATCTTCAATACTGTCTTCCAACCAGCAGTATGCCAAAGAAAAGGAAAACTTTCACCATGGAAGTTTTGGTCCGAACCGCTCGACTGTCAGGACCATCATTAAGGATAAAGATTATTGAATGTTAGTGAGGTCATTAATTCCAAGCACTGCAACAGACTTATTCCAAACTAGTCTGGAACAATAAACTATGAAGATAGAATTGCCTGCAAGACAACCACAGGTGTAAAAGTGTAACACAGGTGTAACACAGGTGTTCCTTCTTGACTGTATTTTATATGTTGTTCATGTGTTCTCTGTCCAGTGTAATGTCTTAGCAATTAATTTAGGTATTAAGTTCTGACTTACACCAAAGCTCAGCATACATCTAAGTAGGGAACTCATTCGGGAACTGTAAAGTATAATCTTAGGAGTGGCAGCAGTACATGTAGTTGTTTCAGATAGCATGTACTATATTTGTGGAGTTAGCATAAAGTTTATGCAAGTGCTTGTGTGAAACATGGTATAACGTTATTCGTGAATTTCTCAAGCAGCTTTTGGGAGATCACGGTACAAAATAATAATCTGATTATTGTAGTTCCAGTAGCAGCAACACTGTATGCAGGACAGTAATAGTGATAGCAGCACAGAGTAAAAAAATAAAACTAAAATATGCAAGATTGTCTGAGGCAAAGGCCATCATCTAGTTTAGGAATGTTAAATACACCATATTAGTGACGATTATTGGGAGTGTTGGTGCCAGTGTTTGGTTTCAGTGCCCCTATATTGTATATTGGTGGTGTCCAAAGTGCGACCCTGGGGCCATTTGCGGGCCACAGCTATTTTTTTTTTTTACATTCTAAAAATAATATGTTTTTCGTTAAAGCACAAATGGAAAAAGAAGAAAAAAAGGCACAATATAAAGACAAAAAGCTGAAATGGTGAAACTATTAATAATATGAGGCTTTGTGGGGGAGTGTATATGTAATTAACGTTTTTAGCCTTTTTACACAATATACCGTACTACCCGAAAAATTTGAATATCAAGTAAAAGTTGTTTTATTTTGGCGATTTAACATAAAAGACAAAACCAACAAATCATTTTGAGCCATTACATGCAAATTGACACATCTCAAGCAGTTCCATGTTGTAACTGCTGATTATGATTTTCAGTTTGTTAAAATAACAAACTCGGAAAATTTTAATTTTGTTTTAAGCTGCAAGACCTGATCAGCAAAATCCAAAGAAAAAAAACTTGAAATATATTGATTTGCATATTATTCAAATATATAATATGTCAAATTCACTTTTTAAGTTGAATTGCAGAAATAAAGAAACCTTTTCAGGATATTCTAATTTTCTGGGTAGTACTGCATTTATTGCACAAAACACTGCACATTTGAGTATAGAAGCTTATGTTGTAATTTGACCTGGTATATTTAAGCCATTTGTCTATTGACACATGGTTAATAAGTACATACAACCAAATCAGAAGTTTTGAACTATTAGCTTTAAATTAGAAAGTGACTGCAATTTAATAGACAATAACAAGTTTTGATCAGCAGTCTGAACATAGAAGAATACCGATACAGGTCATTTTGTGATAGTTTCTAATATTTTGGTGAGGGGGGCAAGTTTTCAATAAAATGTAAAAAATAATAGCAAACGCCGACATTTAATGAATCGCTTGCAAGTTATCTTTTTACTATTTGTAACTCCACCCTCGCGTTTAAACAGGCCGCGTGCACATAAGCCAACCAAAGGTACTGATGCTGTATTTGTTTTCATCCTCCACAGCTGACCAATGGCAGCAAAGCCTGGGAGGAGACTTCCTCCATGACAGACACGCCCCTATGTTCAACGAACACGGCTCCATACATACCCTGTTGTTAGCGGCACGGACGATTTCAGTTTTGGCTATTCTAATAGACAACTGGAAAAAAAATCCCCCTTCCTGCCACGGTCACCTTCATGAACCCGTAGAGGTTTGACCATCTTGATCGCTGGTGTGAGCGCGTTGTTGCTGGAGGCAGCCCTTGTGAGGTAAGCTAAACTAGCTAGCCAAGCATAGCCTGCACTGGTGGGGGTGGTTGTTGTGCTAAACCTAGCACACATTAGCGGCTACATAACCTTGTCCCACAGTAAGCTGCAAGTATTTGCGTTGTCCGCGTTTCGTACATTATCCCGGTTGTTTGGAAAGTCAAGGTTACGCGGAGACACGTTTGGCTGAGGCTAACGAGGTAAGTGGTCCTCACGCCGATTTAGCTGTCAGGCTAACGATTCAAGATGGAATTGGCAAGGAACTCAACATGTTCTTCAAAGAAGTTCACGGTGCGAGTTGAAAAAGTTTGGCGAGACGTCTGCCAGTATCAGCGTGGGCTCTTTTTGGGGGACAACTTCATGTCGAACCGTCGAATTCCCGAGAAAACTTGAGCGTCGACTCGACGTTACGCGGAAGCTAGCGCTAGCTTGCTGGGCACAGTGCGTGGCTAGCGTCGGTGTTCAGTGCGAGTTGATACATACATTATTTCCTATAGTCAAAAGTTTCCTCTCACTTCGCCTGTGTGGTCAACAGTAATATATTTATATATATTTATATACAGTATATATTGGGAAACGCTGTATCTCGCTGTAGCGGTGTCAGAATGGACGACTTCTATCTAAGTGTAATGCTAGTTAACCAAGACATTCGACTCGTCTGCACTGTGCAATTGACAAGAGGCGATTACCCGACACGGACACGCCGATGTCGGAGCACGAGTGTCAACGTCAGCCGTCGCGAACACGGTCAGCTCGGCGACAACGGAACGGTTCAAGTCGGGGTTTAGCCGTGAGGGGGAGGGGAAGAGGCCCGGCTACTGCGAGCTAACCAGAGAGAGAGAGAAAGAGAGAGAACAGCGAGCAAAAAACCGAGGATTTTTGTGTTGTTAGACAACGAATATTTGACTTTATACCGTCTTTAGGCGAAAATATAATCTGCTGTTTGTAAGCCTGACACGATCTCTGCTACTCGACACCGCCCGCTCGGCCAGCGTGTTGTCCCAATTTGGTGCAGAGCAGCGCGGAAAGAAGGCAGGCAGCACTCGCGTCCTCTCTGGTCTCCCCGCTCAAGCGAGCCTGTGACGTCAACACACAGGGAGCGTCAACAAATTACACAATTCTCGAATTTAAAAAAAAAAACACACACGCGATTGACTTGCGTTCTGCTCTAGCTATAAACAATACAATATATATAACAATACGTGCTGTGCTAAGAAAATGTTTTTATATCAATATTATGCTCCGTTTTGGCGCTGTCGGAAAAAATCCTTTTTTTTACCACTGTCGCTGACCGTGGTTTAGAACTACAGTACTTCTGTCCCCACTGCTGTGTTGTGCTCACATTCTACCTTCACAACGTTGCAGAAACGCCCCACAGTATGACGCAGATTTGTGTTCTGCTGCGCGTGTGTGTTACTTAGGGGATGGTCCCTAAAACAGTTGTGCGTCAGAGTGCGGACCGCGGGGCAGCAGAGGTTCGCGGGCATTTTTGGGTTGACCCTGGTACATTCAGAATATCTCATTCATTCATTTATTTTCTATGCCGCTTATCCTCAGTAGGGTCGCGGGGATGCTGGAGCCTATCCCAGCTGACTTTGGGCGGGAGGCGGGGTACACCTTGGACTGGTGTTTTCAAATGTTACAGTAATAACTGTTTTCTTTGTCACCTGTAACAACTTAGATTATAATAGCTTAGCATAAAGTGTAACAGTGGGACAATTGTCATACTATTTACCAATTGCCTCCTAAATTAAAATGCAAATTTAAATACAAGGAAAGTCCTGATCTTCCATTAGAATTTCCACTAATAATTAATATTAAATAATTATTAGATATTGTTCAGTTGTACACTAACAACAACCGGGGACACAAAATCTTGTGTTACAAGATCTCACAAGATTTCTTATTCAGAAAAAAATGTCTTGTGTGCACTTGGCCTATGATGATGTATGATAATAAATACAAAATAAATCATCAACTTTATTTCAGACACATACATGGTCCATAGAACATGACAAATGAACATGAACTTGATCATTTTGCTGGCCTTAATATTTTGGCATGTGCGTGCATGTCTGTTTCCTCATCTCTAGCTTACATACTGGCAGGAAGAGGGTTCTATCTGTGCACTGCTTGCAGCATCTTGCTGCGTTTGTTCCATGGAACAACACCATGAATGTAGTGAGAACTTTTGTCAGTTTTACAGTCTCTTTGGCTTGCTAGGTAGAGGTGGGGCTGCTAGCATGCACACAGAATGCAGAAGAGTAGAAATTGAATTTAGTGATTGCAATGCGTGGTCATGTGTTTTAAAATATGTTTCATTGTACTTTTAATAAAAGTAATGTTAAAATCTCTTTTGTTCTCCTAGACCCAATCTCGCTTATTCTCTTCTCGTGAACTAAGTGTCTTGTGGCACTCTTTCTAATAAATGCTTGCTTTGTGCAAGTCTAATTTGAATATAACATGTATTTTGTTATTTCACATGAAATGTATTGCACTACTTGTCAAAGTAGTAGTTTAAACACTGTCAGCTCTGCATTTGTGTTGTTCTCTTAGCCCCTTTGAGTATGTTTACACAATGAAGAGGCATGTGGAGGACCAGGAACCAATATTTGCAGCCCAGCAACAGCAGTCACATCGTACCGCGGTCCAGGGCATTGCAGACACCTTCCAGCACAGGGCCCTCGCCCCAACCACTACTGTGATAGAGGCTGCACCAGACAACATGCAGCCATCTTCTGGCATCCAGTATTCTCTTCCACAGGGTTACCAGGTCAGTAGAGGACTGGCCCTTTCACGTTCTTTATTTCTTTGATCGACTATGGGGCAATGTAACAATCCACTGATTAACTGTTAAATATCATTTTCACTGGGAGAATCATACTGACCGCTCTATCCAGCGGCTATCCACTAAACCCCCCAGGCCCCACCTACCCCTCGTTTGCTTTAAGAAGTAATTTGGTCTGTTTTTCCTCATACCCTCGGTTTCTGATTATTGCTGTCAGTTTGAGTAATATTACTTGTTCAAGTCTTTTTGTAACATTCCACACTACAAAATAGAAGAAGAAGAAAAGTATGTATGGATCACACTGACATCGGATTGATATCAGCCTCAGCTGATATTTAAGGCTGCACTGTTGATATCAGATTGGAAGTGAAAAGGTAGTATATAGACACCCCTAAAAATGAAGCGATGGATTTACTAAATAGTAATTCATTATTACTATTGGATTTCAATTTTAATCCCCCCCCGCTTCAATTATCAATGGATCAAGAAGGAAAATCTTTTAGCTAAATTGTATTGATGATGAATAAAACTGTAAAAGGCTTGAGGCTATTTTACATACACACTGCTGCTAGAGTTAAGATAAGGAAGGCAATGGTGGCTTTGTAAAATGAAAGGATTTCTTTTTTAAAAGGTACCTACAATGCCGCAGAGCACAAGTGGACCTGGACTTAGTAATTCTGCCCAACATGTTGGAGCCCATTCACATAGCATAGCAGTTCAATCCCAGGGCCCTTCACTGGTCCAAGGTCACCTGCATTCAAGTGCGCCCGTGACTTCAGCCCAGGGACAGCAGCAGTTTCAGCGACTGAAGGTAAGGAAATATATAGCGATTACAGTTTCAAATTGTAACCTTGTCTACATTTGGTTACCGTTTATACTCTTGGGGGAATTTGTCAGTAACTTAGACGTGTTTGTTTTTTTAGGTTGAAGATGCCTTGTCATACCTGGATCAAGTGAAGCTCCAGTTTGGAAATCAGCCTCAAGTTTATAATGACTTCCTAGACATTATGAAAGAGTTTAAGTCACAGAGGTCAGCTCCAGTTAAAATACAGTTTGTTTTAAAATGGCATGTATTTCCACATGTAAAAATTAGCCAGCTATTAAAAAACGTTGATGTTTTTGATTCACGTTGAAAGCCACAATAACTGTTTTTCTGTTACAGCATAGATACTCCTGGTGTTATCAGTCGAGTTTCTCAGCTTTTCAAGGGCCACCCTGACCTCATTATGGGCTTTAATACATTTTTGCCTCCTGGTTATAAAATTGAGGTTCAAACGAACGATCTGGTCAACGTGACCACACCAGGCCAGATTCACTACATCACGCCTCATGGTATATCTGTTCAAAATATCCCAGTAAGTGGAACACCCAGCCAGCCTGTTAGCCAGCATCAGCACCAAAGTGTGCCACAGGCCAGCTCGCAGACTGCTGCTGTCACGCCACCTGTCCCTACCCAGCCTGCTGTAAATAAAATCACCAAGGTATAACTCAACAGTGCATCAGTGTCGGGATATTGCTAACATGCTGTCGTTCTCACCAAATGTGCACCCTTGCCACCTCACTGGCTCTTTATTCCAAAAGGCGATGCAGTCTCCAGTCCACACTCCCACCAGCCAGCCAAACCCATCCATCCCATCGTACGCCTCCCCACGGTCACCTTCAGTTCAGTCCCACACTCCTGTGAGCAGCACACCGTCCAGTGGTCCACCACTCCAGAACAATCAGCCTGTGGAATTCAACCATGCAATAAACTACGTCAACAAGATCAAGAACCGCTTCCAGGGTCAGCCAGATATCTACAAAGCCTTCCTGGAAATCTTGCATACGTACCAGGTCAGAAAGTGCTGGTAATGGCATATATTTGCACCTTAAACAAATGTGAATCCATCTGTGTTAACATTGCTGTCTATTTTTATTTATTTATTTTTCAGAAAGAGCAGAGGAATGCCAAAGAGGCAGGAGGCAATTACACTCCAGCTTTAACTGAGCAGGAAGTCTACACACAAGTTGCAAGGCTCTTCAAGAACCAGGAAGACCTGCTCTCAGAATTTGGACAGTTCCTGCCTGATGCAAACAGCTCAGTAGTGAGTTTATCTGTTCATATTAGCAAGCTGCTTTGTTTTTGTAGTCCAGGGGGCTACATTTGGTAGGTTAGCATGAGAGAGAAAGTCTATGTTCCTTTGGTGCATTTATTTTTTATGTTTTTTACATGCTGTGCCGTTTCAACTGTTTTCATTGTTCTGCTCAGCTGCTTGGCAAAACTGCACCAGACAGGGCAGAGTCGGTGCGTAACGATCATGGTGGGACTGTCAAGAGACCCTTACCAAACAATAAACAGAAATTAAGCCACAACGGGCTAACAGTCAAGAGACCTGGAACTGTGGGAGTTTCACCCCTTCTCAAGGTGTACCAGTTTTTCACTCTGATCCTCATTTCTTATATATAAAATTAAAATCTTGACATTTGATGTTTTATAGAAGAAACCCAAAATAGTCGGCAAAGACCATGGCTTAGCTGAAGTTGGCAAACACAGCACAAGCACCGAAACCATGTTCTTTGACAAGGTCAGTCATGTTAATAGAAACAATGTCTTCCCCACTTGGTTTCCTTTCTTGTGAGAATAAAATATAATTGTCACTAAAACAGGTCAAGAAAGCGTTGAGGAGCTCTGAGGCGTACGAAAGCTTCTTGCGGTGTTTGCACATTTTCAACCAGGAGGTGATTTCACGTGCAGAGTTGGTTCAGTTAGTCGTCCCATTTCTTGGGTGAGTGCACATTACCCTCTGTGTTCGACCGAATGGATTGAATGGCTGTCAAAAATAGCGCTTTTACGGCGGTAATAACGATGTAAATGTGTAATATATTACAACCCTAATTCTTAGTAATAATAATAGTCTGTTTCATGTGCATTGTTTCACTTTTGGTAGAAAATTCCCAGAACTTTTTACATGGTTTAAAAACTTCCTGGGCTACCGAGAATCCAGCCACAGTGAGTCAAGCCATGCAGAGACTTTACCCAAGGAGCGAGCAACTGAGGGCATCGCCATGGAGATTGACTATGCTTCCTGCAAGAGGCTAGGCCCCAGCTACAGAGCGCTACCCAAGAGCTACGTGCAGCCTAAATGCACAGGGAGAACACCACTATGTCGAGAGGTCAGTCACTGGTTGTTTCTGCCTGTTCCGTTTGGATTTTCAGAGTAGCGGTTTAATTAAGCTGATGTGTGGTCTCAGGTTCTGAATGACACATGGGTGTCGTTTCCATCCTGGTCTGAAGATTCTACTTTTGTAAGCTCCAAGAAGACTCAGTATGAAGAGCATATTTACAGATGTGAGGATGAACGTTTTGAGGTAGGAATATGCTGCTCACACACGGTGATAAAAATGCTCATGCTCATCAGGGCATTAGACTGATTTAAAAACAAAACAAAACAAGCCCACTTGATGGTGACACAGTGGTGTACTGCATTTAGACTGTATCGTGATTTGTTTGGTGCACTCCAGCCTGAATAGATTGGCATGAATTCATTTACCAAGCTTGACATACAATGTTTCTGTTAAATCATGCTCATTTGTAGCTTTTAATCTTGAGGACAGTTAAAATTGGTTAAGTACGTTTGTAAGATTAGTAGTCTTCCTAGCAAAATTGAAGTCATAATTGCATACCCCTCAGCTTGATGTTGTGTTGGAGACCAATCTTGCCACGATACGCGCCCTTGAGTCAGTCCAACAGAGACTTTCACGAATGTCGGCGGAGGAGCAGGTGCGCTTCAAGCTGGACAACACACTGGGGGGCTCGTCAGAGGTCATTCACCGCAAAGCTATCCAGCGAATATACGGGGAAAGAGCCCTTGACATCATTGATGGTCTCAAGAAGAACCCAACTGTGACCGTCCCTATAGTGCTAAAGAGGTTATTATTCTTATAAATTTTAAGATAATCTATCTAGATTGCAATTTATGTGGTGCATTTTCATTTTTATTTTCAGGTTAAAAATTAAAGAGGAAGAGTGGAGAGAAGCCCAGAGAGGTTTCAACAAAATATGGAGGGACCAGAATGAAAAGTATTATCTGAAGTCTCTTGACCACCAAGGCATCAACTTCAAACAGAATGACACCAAAGTGTTTCGCTCAAAAACCTTGCTCAATGAAATTGAGATGCTATTTGACGAGGTAAGTGGTTGCAAAGAGTCTGGATGTTTTTGTCCACATCGCGTGATTGGGGAGAAACAACTAGCTGTGTTTTGTAGCGGCAGGAGAGAGCATCAGAGGAAGCCAACGCTCCTCCTCCTAGCGGCCCACACATGAACCTGCCGTATGATGATAGTCAGATCCTGGAAGACGCTGCTGCCCTCATTATTCACCATGTCAAGAGACAAGTGGGCATCCAGAAAGATGACAAGTTTAAGATCAAACAGATCATACACCACTTCATCCCAGA
Source organism: Oostethus manadensis (assembly GCA_024372805.1). Lineage (NCBI taxonomy): Eukaryota > Metazoa > Chordata > Actinopteri > Syngnathiformes > Syngnathidae > Oostethus > Oostethus manadensis. Next base: position 194,034 of record QODF01000162.1, on the reverse strand, counting down.
TCTCCTTTTCACCCGGCGAGGTGAGCTCTCTGACGTGGAGGAAGAGGAGGAAGCACAGGATATGGACGTGGATCAAGACGGCTCAAAAAAGCACAACGGCCTGCCAGGCAGCAGCCCGTCCAAATCAAAGCTCCTCTTCAGCAACACAGCAGCTCAGAAGCTGCGGGCCACAGATGAGGCTTATAACTTGTTTTTTGTCAACAACTACTGGTACATCTTCCTTCGCCTCCATCAGATCCTCTGCTCTCGTTTACTGCAAATCTATGGGCAGGCAGAGAAACAGATTGAGGAGGATGCTCGTGAGCGAGAATGGGAAAAAGAAATGTTTGGGCTCCAAAAAGACAAGAATGAAAATCCGGCATTCCAACTTAAGATGAGGGAGCCTAGTAAGTGTGAAACATTTCTAATTTTACTGTAATTGCAATTTTTATGCAATATAACATTGAAGCTACTTCCCCACTACCCACTTTGTTTTATTGCAGTGGATGTTGATGTAGAGGACTATTACTCAGTCTTTCTGGAAATGGTCCGGAACCTTCTGGATGGAAACATGGAACCAGCTCAGTATGAGGATTCCTTGAGGGAAATGTTTACTATCCATGCGTATATTGCCTTCACCATGGACAAACTCATTCAAAGTATTGTCCGGCAGGTCGGTATAATCCATTTTTACTTACAGCCAAGTTGCACAACAACTGTAATATTCACAAAAATGAATAATAATGACTCGCCACTGCATTGCCAGTAAAAATATGTGAATGTCTTTTTCAGCTCCAGCACCTTGTCACTGATGACGCATGTGCCCGTGTAATGGACTTGTACCTGAGTGAAATGGCTAACAAAGCCACAGGGGGCACCCTGCCCACACAGGCATCCCGGGCCACAGCTGAGGGCACCTACCAGCGGAAAGCAGAGCATCTCATGTCTGATGAGAACTGCTTCAAGGTAAGCCTGAATACAGTCTACTTTTCTAGCATTATAATTTTTAGTTTGTGTACTCATTTCATAAACATTATTTATACTTTATACTTTGAAGACCTCCTCAATCCCACCAACACGCCTTCCAACATGGAAGCAGTGCCTGGGGACTCTAGAGTCGGGTTCGCCTATCTCTGGGGCTGAGGTCACCGAGGTGGTCAAAAAGCTCCTTGGTGGCAGGGCCCCGGGGGTGGATGAGATCCGCCCGGAGTTTCTTAAGGCCCTGGCTGCTGTGGGGGTGTCTTGGTTAACACGACTCTGCAGCATTGCGTGGACTGGTAGACCGGGGTGGTGGTCCCGCTTTTCAAGGGGGACCGGAGGGTGTGTTCTAACTATCATGGGCTCACACTCTTCAGCCTTCCCGGTAAGGTCTATTCAGGGGTTCTGGAGAGGAGGCTCCGCCGGATAGTCGAATCTCGGATTCAGGAGGAGCAGTGTGGTTTTTGTCCTGGTCGTGGAACTGTGGACCAATTCTATACTCTCGGCAGGGTCCTTGAGGGTGCATGGGAGTTTGCCTAACCAGTCTACATGTGTTTTGTGGACTTGGAGAAGGCATTCGACCATGTTCCTCGGGGAAAAGTGTGGGGAGTGCTGCAGGAATATGGGGTATCGGACCACCTAATCCAGGCGGTTCGTTCCCTGTATGACCGGTGTCAGAGTTTGGTTCGCATTGCCAGCAGTAAGTCGGACCCGTTTCCAGTGAGGGTTGGACTCTGCCAGGGCTGCCCTTTGTCACCGATTCTGTTCATTACTTTTATGGACAGAATTTCTAGGCGCTGCCAGGGCGTTGAGGGGTTTCCGTTTGGGTGCCACAGGATTCGATCACTGCTTTTTGCAAATGATGTGGTCCTGTTGGCTTTATCGCCTTGTGATCTTCAACTCTCACTGGATCGGTTCGCAGCTGGGTGTGAAGCGGCTGGGATGAGAATCAGCACCTCCAAGTCCGAGTCCATGGTTCTTGCCCAGAAAAGGGTTGAGTGCCATCTTCGGGTTGTGGATGAGGTCCTGCCTCAAGTGGAGGAGTTTAAATACCTTGGGGTCTTGTTTACGAGTGAGGGAAGGATGGAACGCGAGATGGACAGGCGGATTAGTGCAGCGTCTGCAGTGATGCTGACTCTGCACCAATCTGTCGTGGTGAAAAGAGAGCTGAGCCGAAAGGCAAAGCTCTCAATTTACCGGTCAATCTACGTTCCTACCCTCACCTCTGGCCATGAGCTTTGGGTAGTGACCGAAAGGACAAGATCGCGGGTACAAGCGGCCGAAATGAGTTTTCTCCCCAGGGTGGCTGGGTTCTCCCTTAGCGATAGGGTGAGACGCACTGACATCCGGGAGAGACTCGGAGTAGAACCGCTGCTCCTCCGCATTGAGAGGAGCCAGATGAGGTGGCTTGGGCATCTGGTTAGGATGCCTCTCGATCGCCTTCCTGGGGAGGTGTTCAGAGCACGCCCAACCGGTAAGAGGCCTCTGGGATGACCCAGGACACGCTGGAGAGACTATGTCTCTCAGCTGGCCTGGGAACGCCTCGGCATCCGCTGGGAAGAGCTGGACGAAGTGGCCGGGATGAGGGACGTCTGGGCTTCCCTGCTTGGGTTGCTGCCCCCGCGACCTGGCCTCGGATAAGTGGAAGACAATGGATGGATGGATATTATTATATTATTTCTGTTTTCTCCAGTTGATGTTTATGAAGAACCAAGACACTGTTTGTCTCACCATGGAGCTTCTGGACACAGAGGAGGAGAACTCTGATGAGCCAGCGGAGGCAAGGACTTCAATAATACACTTTTGAGCACAGTCAAGGTTAGTTTCAGTTTCAATCAATCATAAGTAATTGCTTTCCCCTGTGTTCAACAGAGGTGGTCAGATGTGGGCAGGTACCTGAACTCTGATACAGCATCTCCAGAGCTGCGTGAGCATTTGGCCCAGAAGCCAGTGTTCCTCCCCAGGTGAGGCTCGGGCCATGTCTCCTTCTTGTCTCCCCTTTTACAACTCCTGTCCTGATCCTCTACTCAGCCGAGCATCCACTCAGCTGTTGATGCGCCAGACACCTTCTGACAATTAAGAGCAGTGGCGTGTAGAAAAGTGCTGGGCAGTGGTTTTGAGCATGAGGTGCTTGGTAATAGACAGAGATTGAGTGACCATCGTGACGCCACTGTCACGGTAAAAGCCTCTGCTTCACATGGATGATTGCACTTTACATGGTCATTCTTTTACGAAAAGGGAATTTATTTATTCATTCATTCAGTTCCTTTTTAAATAGGGTTTTATTTATACACAGATTTTAAAAGAAAATGGGTTTTCTTTAGCATGGTTTGAAAAGTCCACTTTAACAGACATTTGGTTTGATTGATCTTGTTGTGTTGAATTGAAATGATTTTCAGTGTGTGACGTCAAGACAAAGTCAGTGAATACACAAAGTTAAGACTAAAACAAATGGGACCGATCTTCTGCCATGTTGTTTCATTTTTTTCCTCCTATTTCTTTGACCTGAGTTTGGCGAAAGTCGAAAGCTCTTGTATTAAATAACACAGTGACACATTTCCTGATCTTATCATGCCTTCTTTGTAACTGTCTTCAAAGCAAGTCCTGTATGAGGCTTAATCGCTGTTCAAAACTGTCTCTTTGTTTTAGTCTGTGAACTCAGTGTTATGTTTGTAAGAAATAGGAATGTGCACGCCTGTTGCACATTGTTGTTGTGGATGAGGTTTTCCCTCCATTTGAGATATTTTTGCCCAGGTTTTTTTTGGAACTCCGGTCAAGCACATTTTCAGCATCACTTGTAAAGAGGAATAGGGTTTGTCAATAAAATGATCATCTCAAGTGTATGCTCATATGTTGGTCTATTTCTTTCTTCACACTTTAGAGTCTTTCACGGAGGTGTGTCCGTGTCTGCCTTATCGTCACCTCCCATGTGTGAAGCCCTTTTTTTAAATTTTGCTATGCTACTTTTTGAGTTTTCGTGTTTTGTGATGGCTGTCCATTACTCTTAAACCAGACCGAGGCAACGTATGACCTGCAGCCCTTTGCCTGTCCCTTACTGGCCCACTTACGGTTATTCCAAATTAATTTAATCGTGTTAAAAAAATATGTAATTTGGTTTACTTTGAGCGTGTTTTGCACACATCCCTGACCCAAAGCATGAAACTTGCGCTGGGGAACAATGCCAATGAAAGAGACAACGTTAGTGTTACAATAGTCATTTTTATTGCCAATGTTGATGCAGAATCAGTGGATGTCACAGAAAATAAAGTACTAAATTTCGACCAATCACAACCTGCTTTGCCGCATTGCGAAGGTTAATCTTAGATTATGTTTTGTTTTGTGTAGTCAGTATACCATCACCTCCGACTCTGTCTTGTTTTTTTTAGGTTTTCGTTTAGGGTTGAGTGAGCAACCAGAACTCGAGTTGACCTACTAGCTTGTTTCGATTTGTTGCAAACAGACAATGGTAATTAAAGAGAGAGGAGGGTGATGCTTACAGTGTTACAACCATCTCTTTTAGTGCAAATGTAATCATAATCAGAGAAAGATGGAACTAATGTACTAAAAGCCGACCAATCACAGCCTCTACGGTCTGCGTCGTCGCAATGTGAGGTTATGAAGTGCTGCTTCCTTGGTCCAACGCATTTCAGCTCATCTTCATGCTCATTGTGCTGCTTGTGTATATTTGTGAGGTTACTTTGGTAACATGCATTTTTCATTTACATATTTAAATGTTTGCTAAGCTAATTTTATACATAGTTCTGCTAGTTCTGCCTGTTGACCGAGCATTCCACAATATTTTCCCCTTGGGAGACTAATTTGCCTCACCTGTCATAAACATTTCAAACAGCTTTCAGAAACCCGTCCAATGTGTGTGCTTTGTCTTACGTTCTTTAAGTCATTACACAGATTGTCTCGCCAAATCAGAGGTCAGCAGTCTTTCTTCACAAAAACGCCCAGTGGCAGCCCATATCCAGTTTTTCTGTTTCCAGTTGTGTTGGGTTTGGTCCTCATGGCATGATCATAACACTATGCATTATTGGTGGCAGTATGTGAACATCTAAGGATTCTCCGCTCATATTTTTAAGTGGTATCCAACCAGGCAGCAATTCTCTAGTGTTTGTTTCTAACACTTTTCCCTGAATTTGGCTTGGAAAGTCTTTTGTCTTTTTAAGCGGAGCCCTGAAAGCAAAAATATGGGTCATGCACCTCGCACACCCAATACCCTCAGTGGTAAGTCGTGTGTTCTGGTGCAACGTGTCGGCACAGTCAACACAGTAAGTACACATTTCAAACTTTGATGCCAGTGGGGTGATTATTTTCTTAGCTGCACTGTATTGAGATCAGTAATCACTAAAATGGAATTTTTCATATATTTTGAACTGTGACACCAACACAGTCCACTGCACTGTAAAGGAAATATTACGACTGCTGCCTCTGCTGCTCTTATAGATCCACATATCCCGAATGATTTGACCTCCTATCTAATTCGGTTCCTGGGTGAGTTGCAATGCATGGGTGTAAACGTTCTTCCATAAAGGGACAGTCTTCTCCAATGTGACGACATGACTCTGTGCAGTATGTATAAATAAGGCTGCGAAATGGCATGTGACATGCTGACCTCCATTAGGACGAAAACATTTTTGACCCTAACCTGTAACCTCTTAGGCCCTGGGCCATGTTTCTTGAAAATTTGGAACCGACATTGCTTGAATGATTTCTTGTGTTTTGAGCTAGTGTAGCTGTGTGATTAGTATTTTAAGTAAACCTCACTCCTCTACGCCTTAAGAGCTGTACTTGTCAGTGGGTTGATAACCTGGGCTGTTAGCCTTCTTGCTAAATTGCTCTACTCTTTTTCAGGGGGGGGGGGATCATGCTTTTTTTTTATTAGAGAAAAATTCCATCTTTATTTTCACTTACCCAGTAGTATGAACGTGCAACTTTACCCACCAAGGCTGGAAGCGGAGCACACGGGTCAAACCCAGAGCTGTCAACTCATCATCCAGCACAGCTCTTAAAATGTCAAGGACTTAAGTTTACTCACATGCAATCAGACCCCTCTAAAGCTCACTCTCATCCGGGTCACTGCACCAATGGCCGATGAGCTAAAAGCCTAAGCTGTCGGCTCGTCGTCCAGTGGCGCTGTTCAAGGTGTCAAGTAGTGAGGGTTACCGACTTGCCATCTGTGTCTTGCATTTGAACAGCTACAGAAGCGGCCAAACCTTACCAAGATCTCCCATGTAGACCTCGCTGATGAGGAGATAAGTCTTTTTTTGAGAAACATAGCCCGGGGCCCAAGAAGTGAAACACGATACCATATTATATCCTGCATTGAATTGAAAAGAATACAAATTCTGTGTTTTAAATGGTCTATTTGTATTCATGGCAACTACTGTTGTGGCTTTCAGGAACTTGCGAAGAATAAGAAAGTGCCAGAGAGGATGGGAGCAGCTGCAACAGGAGAGGGTGACCACGGCCCCCCCCGACCCGGAGTCACAAGGCGACAAGAGCCACCTAAAGATGGAGTGCATGTTCAAGCTCAATTCCTACAAGGTGTATGTCTGCAAGTCGGAGGACTTCATGTACAGACACACTGCACTTACACGGGCTCATCAGGTAAACGTTTGTAGACAAAAGCTTTGTGTGTGGAATTAAGTCTTACAAATACCTCTCACAAAGATTGTTGTTTTAATTTTTTTTTAATTTTTTTTTTTTTTTTTTTTTAATTTCTGGTTTTTCCTTTAATTTCTAAAAAAACACGAGTAATTGACTTGCTGGCTTGACAATGACTTTCTCCTGCGATTGCAGATTAACATTTGCAATGAGAGTGACTGTTATTAGATTGGATTCAGCTCCAGAGCCGTCCCCATTTCTCTTCAATTGCCATTGTTCATTCGCAACACAATTCAAGTTTAAGCCCTAAATATCACCCGCGCACTTCTTAAATGCGATTCAAACAGAAAATGTATAGACAATCCCCACAAATGAATGGTAACAGTCTGGGAACACATCTACTGCGGGTTTAAGGACCACCTAACAATGAGCAAAATCTCAGCGCTTTACGAAAAAACATTTTTAGAAAAGATGTTTTCTGCAAAAAAAAACGGCCTAAAAATACAAAAAAGTGTTTTGTTTTTACCAAACATTTATGGATGCTAAATCACTGCATTCCGCATGACAAGACCAGTAGTATAACTGGGTTCACAGTTCGTCTGCCACTCAGAATTTTTGCGTGTGTGTTTACTGAATGACTTGCACTGTAATTTGGATCTGTCTTTTTCCTTTTCTGTATTTGTGGCTGAAGTGCCTCTGTTTGTCTTCCAGTCACACCAGCGGGTTCACAGACGCCTGCACAGACGCTTCCAGGCCTGGTTGGACACATGGGCCAGAGAGCATGTGACAAGCGACATGGCTGGCGACAGCCGCAGGTGGCTGATGGGAGACGGACAAGACGGCCTAGTGCCCTGTACTACCACCTGCAGCCTGGAGGTCCTCCATTACATCAATGTTAACAAGTACAGGGTTAAGTACAGAACACAGTAGCCTATGGTCCTGTCAGCAACCACACGCTAAGACTGCCTGGGGACGCGCCAACGAATCTTCCATTTTTAGCCTTCCGCTGCTGGATTCATTTGCCAACTTTGGGGCGCTCCTTTCGGCCAGTGAAGGTTCTGCAAATGCAGGTAAATCCTCTGTAAATTTCACACACGTGTCCATGCTGCAAAATCAGGTTTTTTGAATGGGACGGGTGTTTTCTATTGCAGAACACGTGCATAAATGTCTGTATAGCTATAGCCAGCACAACTCTTTCACAGTCTGGGTAGCAAAGCAGCTTGTGAATGGCTCTCTTGCAGGTAAAAATGCAAGGGTGCATCCAACCCATTCTTTTGTAAATGGTGTCTTTTCAATGTTGTCATTGATGTGTAGCGCATAGGAACTGCATCCATATTCATCTCGCAGGATGCAAAGTGTAACTTTTGTATTATTACTACTAAAGGGGCCGCTTAGGAACCTTTTTGTGTTAGTGGTCTGTTCCTCAAGTGGGTCATTTAGCAGATATTTACTATTTTATACGCCTTTCAAGACTCCTTTAAAATATCCACGTCTTTGGCATCACTGTGGCTTGTTTTCAAACAACCGACTGAAGCCAAACGGCACTGGTGGCTCTTGTCTTTTTTGAAGACTGAAATGTTGTATTTAGATTTGTGAAAAGGATCACAATTTGTTCCGTGCTTCACCTGTGAAACCTGCATATGAATGTGTGTTTTCCTATTCTAGCCAGTGCCGATGCCTCCACGGACGCATGCACATAGTGGTTCAGTGTCCGCCGTGTACAGTTTTTGGGTCAACTAAGTCAGTCAGCAATACTTTTTCCCCCATTGTGAATGTTGATTCCCCTTGAAAGAGGGTTAAAAGAGAATGTTTCATAGTCTGAAGGTTGGCAGATATTGATGTAGATTGTAGTTAACGTAGGATAAGACAAGACCAGTAGGTTTTTATGACTCTGACTCCAACTTCCATGTGCCACATGCAAACATGAGGAAAATACTTTAGACATCTCACACCAACCGATCATAAGACAGGCAACTGCGCCAAAGCAAAGATTGGTAACATTGTCGGGACGCTGCTTCCTTACCGAAACGTTTAAAAGTGCTGATTACTGAAACCAGCTACAGACAATCTTGCAGTTTGGTTTTTATTTTTCTATTCAACCATGTTTTGTGCGGAAGGCCACATGATCCCACGGAACCATACTATACTGTACACCAATACATTGTTGGATTCTTCTTTTACTGTCTATACTCCTCACTTATCTGATGTACATGTGCTTTAGTCTGGTGTTTGCTATTAAACTATCCTTTATAGACGCAAAGACATTTTCTCTTTGACTTTTTTCCCCACCTTTGTACCATCCTGGCCCATTCCAAATGAAAAAAGCATGCAGTGTTTTTCTCCAAAACCCTGCAATCTGTGTGGATTTCATTTCTATGGACGCTGCAGGAGAGACAAAAAGAGCAAAAAGCAAAACAAATATGTTTAGAGCAGGGGTGTATACCAGAATAGAGTCCTAATATCAAAATAAAAAAGTGGTAATCTAACGAGGAAATGTTGTCATTTATGAGAATAACAATATTATGAGGAAAAATGTAATTTTAGTAGCATAGAGTCGAAATACTAAACATTTAAAATAAAAACAATATGAGAAGTAAACAAATCAAAATGAAGTTGTACAAATTAGGCTACGATAATACATCAAAATATTATGGCAATAAAGTTATAGAGGAAAATTTACAAGAATGAACTTGAAGTAAAACACTTTCATTCATCCATTTTCTTTACTGCTTATCCTCATTAGAGTCGCGGGGATGCTGGAGCCTATCCCAGCTGACTTTGAGCGAGAGGCGGGGTACACCCTGCACTGGTCGCCTGTCAATCGCAGGGCACATATAGACAAACATTCACACTCACATTCATACCTATGGACAATTTAGAGTCACCAATTAACCTAACATGCATGTTTTTGGAATGTGGGAGGAAACCGGAGTACCCGGAGAAAACACGCACACGCACGGGGAGAACATGCAAACTCTACACAGACATGCACAAAGGAGATTCGAACCTTGATCTCCCGTTTGTGAGGCCAACATGCTAACCACTCTTTAAAACTTTAAACTTTAGTAGTACTAAGTCAAGTTTTTGGAAAATTATGTTGGATGAAAAAGTCAATATAAAAGGCAAATTAAACTTTATGAAGTATTTTTTTAAAGAAATTTGAAATATTTGGAGAAACAGCAAAAAAAAACCATAATAAAATGCTTTGTCATCCAGTACACAATGGCGAGATGCATTTTTTTCTACAAAATATCAAAGTGGCCTCCGTTCATTTGCCAGTATGCGCTCCTCGGAGGAATTTATTTGGGCACCCCTGGTTTAGAAATACAAATCCTACATTCTTCTGTCGTTTTTCAAAAGTCGTGTTCAAAGTAGCAGTCCGATGTGACTAAACAGATTAATCACTGTTATTATTACATATTTTTTGCTACATGGCATACAAGTTACCAGTAGGTGCAGTAGATGCTCCGAAAACCAACCAGACCCAGCATTCATGATATGCACGCTCTTCACCAGTACTTAATCTGGTTATTCACATTGGACTGCTATTATTTTCAACACTACTGTACATTCACGCACGGCCCCATTGTAAAGTGTTTATGTGCAAGGGCGAACGAGTCGCGCCACATTTATTTGTGTATGGGAAACGCTGGCATGCTCCCATGAGGAATGCAGCTAATTCGGACCATCTTCTCTAAACATATATATAAAACATACGCATTGACCACATTGGTAAAACCACACATAAACCACATTGTTTTATGCACAGTGCAGGGAATGGGTATAGAAAGAAGAGAAGAGGCATATTTGGATCACGGTGTGTTTTATGGGGATATAAAACAATAGAAGACAAGGTGCTGAAATGTGTTGATGCACTTTGTGAATGAGGGAGGACAGTTGCTGAAAATGTCCGCTTGGATTTCTCCTACGCTCGTACGTAGATTCTTGTGCACACAACATCGTCAGCTCCGAAGGTCTGAAACATAATTATCAACATGAATTATATACACTACATTAAAGCTCTTGCTTGCACGTTTACTGGCGACTTTGGTTTTGCACACGAGGTCAAGTAACATCCTCCGTTTGTGCAGTTTTGTTAGTTGCATCAAAGGGAAAGTGACGCGAATGAAAACGGTAACAGCGGTAAGTGGCGGCTCTTTTTGTCGAGGCACATTCTAAATATACAATTTATAACAAAAAAATACTTACATTGAAAAATTAGTAAAGTAATTTTGCAAAAATTAAGTCAAAATATTAGTGGAAAAAAGTTGTAATTTAACCAAAAAAGTGGAAAATTAGGTTGTGGAAAATGTTATAATATGATAATATAGTCAAAATATTACAGGAATAAACTCATGCTGTAATTTTATGAGTAGAAAATCAAAATATTAAGAGAAAAGAGTTCATTTTTATTTGTGAAATGTCGCAGTATTAAGAAACAAGGTTGTAAATTTTGGAATATTAGGTTGTAGAAAAATTTAATTTGGGAATAAAGTCATGATATTACAATTAATAGCTGTATAATGTTTAGTGTATTTTTTCCTGACATTTAGAGTAAAACATGACACAATTTATCAACTTATCTTCTGGACGAGAGGCGGGGTACACCCCGGACTGGTCACCAGTCAATCGAAGGGCAGACATATAACCCCCTCACATTCACACTCTAATGGACAATTTAGAGTTGCATGTTTTTGGAATGTGGGAGGAAACCGGAGTACCTGGAGAAAACCCACGCACGCACGGGGAGAACATGCAAACTCCGCACAGAGATGCCCAACGGAGATTCCAACCCCGAACCTCCTGACTGTGAGGCCAACATGCTACCCACTCAGCCACCGTGCGGCCCCAACCTTCAACAGTCAAAGCAAATCCCGAAGAAGCTGCTCTGCAATATCTCGAGGCCCTGAAAGTGTCCCGCTGTGACTGTTTGGGACATGAGCAGAACTAGCAGTGCAGGCGCCTGTGTTTGGTTGGCTGAGATTTATGGCAGTCCCAGAGGCAGAGCTTTATGGCAGACTCAGCGCCACACATCATCATTATCTCAGGCCGCGCCGCGGTGGAGAGTGTCGGCGTGGTGACAAATGGAGCCGGGACAAGTCCATCTGGCGCACGGCCAGCCGCCCGGGGAGGCATTAAGCTGAGGTAAAGCCGGGCTTCATTTGCATTTCTCAGCGGACGTGATCAATGGGGCCAGTTCGAGGCCAGAGGAGACCAGCAGATTACCAGGCAGACGTTTTCACCCGACTCTCACCGGCCATTAGAGGCCCCCCGCTCGTCTTTCAAAGTTACAATCAAACGGTGTCAAACCTAAACGAAGAACGAGCTTTTTCCCTCACGTAACCAAGGATATTTTTCCTCCTCCCGCTTGTCATTTTAAGCGTTGACTCTAAGTGGTCATTAAATTGCGCCCATCCTCAATCACACTGTGGGCTGTAATCCACCATGTGTGCATCCCGCCCCCACATCCGTGCAGCCGTGCTCCAGAGCTTTCTTCTGGCCAGCACATCTTTTAACTCCAAGTGAGCTGGAGGTTTCACTATCTTGGCTTGCAAACTCTGGTACACTGTTTATCGACTTGTATATATCAAATTCTTTCCTCTGTTTTGAACTTTCATCCAAACACAAAAAATCCTCTCTGGTGCTTAAACCATGGTGATGGTATCCATGGGGAAGGAATTCATTCATTCATTTATTTTCTATGCCGCTTATCCTCATTAGGGTCGCGGGTATGCTGGAGCCTATCCCAGCTGGCTTTGCGTAAGAGGCGGGGTACACCCTGGACTGGTCGCCAGTCAATCGCAGGGCACATATAGACAAACAAACATTCACAATCACATTCATACCGAGTGACAATTTAGAGTCGCCAATTAACCTAACATGCATGTTTTGGGAATGTGGGAGGAAACCGGAGTACCCGGAGAAAACCCACACACGCACGGGGAGAACATGCAAACTCCACACAGAGATGCCCAACGGAGATTCAAATCCTGAACATACTGACTGTGAGACTGTCTTCAATGTGTACTGTGGCTTGAATTCAGAGTCTGGGGGCGTCTGCTGCCCTTGGACCTCAAAAAACAGTTTTTATCTCATCGGTCCACAAAATGTTCCTCCATTTCTCTTTAGGCCAGCAGATGTGTTCTTTGGCAAATTGTAACCTCTTCTGCACATGCCTTTATTTTAACAGAGGGGCTTTGCGGGGGATTCTTGTAATTAGCTTCACACAGAAGTCTTCTGTCACAGTACTTACAGGTAACTCCAAATTGTCTTTGATCATCCTTGAGCTGATCATTGGCTGAGCCTTTGCCATTCTGGTTATTATTTGATCCATGTAGATGTTGTCTTCCGTTTTCTGCCACGTGTCTCTGGTTTTGCTCTCCATTTGAAGGCACTGGGGATCATTTTACTTGAACATCAAAACATTTTTCGTATCTCATCATAATTTACTCCCTCTCCAATCAACTTTTTAATCAAAGTACGCTGTTCTTCTGAACAATGTCTTGAACGCGAAATGATGTTTAACAAGTGCACTACTGTAACAATACTGTACTCTTGGATATTTCTCTATTGTGTATTCATACTTACTGGATAAGAGGTATTACAGTACATTATACTGTTTATGTACTTCCGGAGTGGATGATAAATAACTTTTCATTTTGTTTTCAGTTCCAGTCCCCCGACTGACAGGCCCCCACCCCCACAAAATAGACATGTGATGACAACAGTTGCTCAGGGGGAGGCTCAAAATTCCTGGCAGCGCCCCCTGTCCGTCACCGATGTCCTTTGCAGGGCCGTAGTTTTTTTTTTAGCAAAGTCAAAATATGGGAAATTTACAGGAAACTATATCAACAGGAAGGTGACAGAAAAGAAGGGGAAAATGCGGTATTTTCCAGGGAAAACGGGAGCGTTGACAGGTACGCGTTCTAATTATCAGAGGTCAGGGAGAATGCATGAACTTGCATTCTCCCTGACCTCCAACAGAGGGCGACCTCATCAATCCATCTGTTTACTGTCTGCCTGCCATCATGGCTAGGGTCAAGAGCATCCCAGCTGACTTTGAGCGGACTATTCTCTGCGGTGCTCACCAGCCAATCAGTGGTCGCCTAACATACAGAGACAGATAAGCGGTCACTCACACCGACACTGGCTACACGGACAGCACCTTAGTGAACCAGCACGCTATCATTTTCCAGCTTTTCATTCATTTATTCATTTTCTGCACCGCTTATCCTCATTAGGGTCACGGGGATGCTGGAGCCGACTTGTATATATCAAATTCTTTCCTCTGTTTTGAACTTTCATCCAAACACAAAAAATCCTCTCTGGTGCTTAAACCATGGTGATGGTATCCATGGGGAAGGAATTCATTCATTCATTTATTTTCTATGCCGCTTATCCTCATTAGGGTCACGGGGATGCTGGAGCCTATCCCAGCTGGCTTTGGGCGAGAGGCAGGGCACACCCTGGACTGGTCGCCAGTCAATCACAGGGCACATATAGACAAACAAACATTCACACTCACATTCATACTTATGGACAATTTTATAATCGCCAATTAACCTAACATGCATGTTTTTGGAATGTGGGAGGAAACCGGAGTACCCGGAGAAAACCCACACACGCACAGGGAGAACATGCAAACTCCACACATAGATGCCCACTGGAGATTTGAACCCAGGTCTTCAAGATCTCCTGACTGTGTGGCCAATGTGCTAACCACTCAGCCACCGTGCGGCCCTTTCCAGCTTTTATTATGCAGTAAATACGGATTCTTTAATGACAGTAACATTTGATGGGTTTTTTTGCAAATTTGGGTCCCGACGGAGAGAGTGAAAGGTGTCATTGATTACTTGCGAGAGGAGCGATCGCATGAACGAAAGGACACGTCTTTGTTACGCACACAAATGGAGATTCCTGATGATTTCTCATGATGAAGATGCGTATTCGGCGTCAATGGCACTGCTGTCGGGTGCTAAGGCTTTTTAACCCTGCAGGCGGCGCTCTGTATTTCACAGCCAATTGCAAACGAAACGTGACGCTCATTTGGGGCGAGTAATTCACGTCACTTGTGGAGGCTTGATCCGGCTATAATAATCATAATAATATCATTGAATTAGGAATATTATCATTTGTTATAAAGAAGGGGCGCATGCTGAATCAAGTGTCCGTGTCACCTCAGTGACAACGTGATGTTGTACTTGCAGAGGTATTATCTGGTAATGGAAGATGATTGTTTTTCCCAGTCATCCGTCCCCGGGTGCCTATCACTTTGCACTCATTCCAGATGGACACACGCCCTTATCTGGGAGAAAAACATTTTGTTTTGCTGAAATCACGTACGAGATCGCCTTTCTGCCGTGCTTAGTCACAGTCTGTCTCACGCCCCTCTGGACTTTGTTAGCCATCTGGTGGGTCAAGTCCGGGAGGCCTCTACCTTATCTAGACTGACAACGTGGTTCCTCTTACATAAACAGACTGTACTGCAGTAAGTCACAAATGTAGTGCTTGTGATGCATTCCTTGGTCTTTTCTTGGGGTTTTTTTAAATTCTGGAATCTCTGAGTTCACCAGCAAAGAAATATCCAATCAAGTTGCATTTGAATCATATTTAAGCATGACACTCGCACCATGTACAGTATTACGTCTGGTGAGCATCACACTGGCCAAAACATTAGATGTACCTGTGCAATCGGTACAGGTGTTGCAGTGTGCAGTATTGTAATATCGCACTGCTTTACTCCCACCGAGCCTGGATTTGGGTTCGATTCCCCTTCCCTCTCCTGGCACCCATCACGTCTGTCCTGCTGTATTACTGCAATTTCTCTCACTTAGTTCTAGTCATAAGTAAGGCACCCCCACACTACCCATCGCGACAATAGATCCTTCCTTGATGAGATCTTGCCAAACAGGTGATTTGGGGTTTTGTTGAATACCCTCCACGTTCACCAGACCTCACATCACTAGGCTTCTTTTTATGGGGATACCTAAAAGACCAAGTCCACGCAACGAGACCTGCAACCAGTCACTTAATGGAGAGCAACCTTTGAACGTGAACGCACGCAAATTGTTCCATGATGTGTGCTGTTCCATCGCTTCGCGTTGTCGGCGGTTCGAGAACAGGCGGTGTCAGAACAATCGGATGAAGTTTGTAATGGTAGTCGTTTGGGACACCCTGTATTTATTTTGTTTATTTGTTATAAATAACATCCATTTTTGACCATAACTCTGCAAAAATGCAGGGCTCCACTGTGTTCACATACAGTGTGTGTAGATAGTTTTCTCCTGGTTTTTGAAAAGGTACCTACCAATATTAGCTCATCCCCTCTGAGTTCTCTGGTCCAGAAGGTTTTGGGCCCGTTGCCGCTCACTAGAGTCTGTTTGCAGTACATTTTGTTTTCTGTCTCCCAAGTGGCCAGACTCTGCAGAGAAATACAACATGTCTCCGATCATGTTGTTCTACATCTTTCAAATCTATCCTCAACTCAAGTGCGGCATACTATACTTGTTTTAACGAGTTTGGGTCGCGGTCTCGATGCCAGCACGGGAGGGAAAAACAGCAGTTGTCATAAATCATAACATTTGTTATGTTATGATTTATGACAACTGCTGTTTTTTTTCCTTTTCTTCTACTATACTCTGCTTTAAACGACAAACGCGACCTTTAAGTCCCGATTTCCTTCTAGACGGCTTACCTTACACTTTCTTCCATCCACGGTCTCCTCATTAAACTCCTCGCCAACCTGGAAGTTGATCTCTGTGGTGCGGACGGTGGTGGAAGTCTTGATGTAGAATTGCTCGCCGTTCTGTCGGATCTCCACATGAGGCTTGGAAGCAGCCGCCACTGCCACCTTCCTCAGCATGGCATTCACACCTGAGAACACACACACACGAGCTCATGCCAGGACTTGGGCCTAGAATGCGGGTCATCAAGTCATGCAAGTTTGCCACTTTGCGGAAATCTAGGCATCTTATTTGAAACTCCCAGCGGAAATGACACCGTTCTAATGTTGTTGTGGAAATTTGATGTCTGCAGAACAGAATCAGAATCCGATATCAGTCTGTGCAAACGCAGCATTATCTGCAGATACAGTAGATCCCCGCATAATTCGTTTTTCTGCAAAATTCACAAAATTTTTGGGTATTTGCGGGTGGTGCCCCCACAAAAAATCACGGGTCACGGGGATGCTGGAGCCTATCCCAGCAGACTTTGGGCGAGAGGCGGGGTACACCCTGGACTGGTCGCCAGTCAATCGCAGGGCACATATAGACAAACAACCATTCACACTCACATTCATACCTATGGACAATTTAAAGTCACCATTTAAGCTAACATGCATGTTTTTGGAATGTGGGAGGAAACCGGAGTACCCGGAGAAAACCCACACACGCACGGGGAGAACATGCAAACTCCACACAGAGATGCCCAACGGAGATTTGAACCCAGGTCTTCCAGATCTCCTGACTGTGTGGCCAATGTGCTAACCACTCAGTCACCGTGCGGACCCACAAAAAGTGGATTAATAAAAAGATAAAAGTGGACACGTGCTTTTGCCCGGACAACACAAATACCGTTTAATATCTTAATATTAATGCAGTGGTTCGCAAACTCTTTTTGCAGCGCCCCCCCCCCGCCTGAAAAATATGGTAATAATGAGAAGTGTTTGAGGTAGCCTTGTGCCCCCCCTGTCATAACACCGGTCCCCCCAGTTTGAAAACCATGTAAAACATGTAAATCAGGGGTTTCAAACTCAACTTACCTTGGGGCCGCTGAAGGCATAGTCTTATTTTTTTTAACACAAAATAAGATAAACAAGGACAGTGGTGTAAAGAAGTTGTGTGCAAAACTAGCAATAATGATCAGTTTTCACTCATTGAAAAATGTTTCTCTGCTTGCATCAACCCCGGTCGATGTGACGCCCCTGAGAGCCATGCACCCCACCGTGATTGGTAGGTTCATCAGCTCCGTACACAACACGGTAAGAAGTGCCATTCATATAAAACTCAAGGGCCGCACTCACAATAAACTTTCATATTAAGGTACAGCCACAAAATATCATCTCACGGGCCGCAAATGGCCCGCGGGCTGCAAGTTTGAGACCCCCGATGTACATAGAAAAAAAGGGGGATATAAACACTAATGCAGGGGTGTCCAAAATTTTACCAGCAAGGGCCTCATTTGGAAATGTTTCATTTTGTAAAAAGCCTAAAAGAAAAGACATTTTGTATGTACGGTAATCTACATGTTATAGATGACTAAGCATAGAATTATTAATAGTGTCAAATTTTGTCATTTTTCCTTGTTACATCACACCTTTTTGCTTTTTCCCCCATGGTTTTGTTTTTTTTGTTTTTGAGGGGGGTTTAATATCTACAATTCGCTGCGGACTGGTGCACTAAAATGAATAGAATTGGGGATTTAAGGCTGCTGTGTAAATGCAGTCCCAATAATACAACCATTAGCATTTCTAGCTTCAGTGGTGCCCCCTTTGTTCTCTTTTTTTCTAAATTGTGCAGCCAATGGTTTTGACTTTCATTTTTTCATGATGTTTTGTTGACACTTACTCATCATATCAAGACTACAACAACTATTGACTCACAATTTGATTGTTTTGGTTACTGAACATTTTGGTAGCAGAATAACATGTGTAGTATGTGGGGGACGCATGCGTGTGAGCTTCCCAGCATGCCTTGTGTTTGTGTTGATTGTACATTGAGTGAGATAGTGGTTCGAGTTGATGACCTGCTGTTCTTTTGTATGGTGAGTAAGATGCTGTCAGCATATACTGTAAAAGAGCACTTCCTTAAAGTACACTGTGTGCTCGTGCTTCCAACCGTGCACCAAAAAAATCTGGACTGTGTAGATCCAAACATTAAGTCATACCTGGACTGTATATAATCAATCATTTAAAAAAATAAAAGAAAACAAAGAACAGCAAAATTGGAAAAATCAGCAGTAATTTATAATGTTTTAATTGTATGAGGAACAATACATACATAAATAAAATGTTAATTTTAGTAGCATAAAATTAAATTACTAAAGAAAAATGAAATATTATGTGAAACAAACAACAAAACAAAATTGTAATGTTTGGAAAATTAAGTTGACATTTATGGTGAAAAATGTTAATATTATGGAATATTACAAGAAAAGGGTGAAGTATCTGCGGGGGGGGGGGGGAACACAGCAGAAATGGAAAAATAGCTGTAATTTTACTCGGAAAAAGTCCCAATTGTGGGATAATACACTGGTAAAAGAGGAAAAATAATGTGATTTTATTTGCAAAGAGTTGAAATATTAAATAATTTTGATTTTGTAATATTGTGAGAAACAAACAAAACAAAATATAGCTGTAATTTCCAGAAAATTAAGTAGGTAAGGACTTATAATATTATGAGAAAAATGTCATAATGCTGAGCCTCACCACCGCCCCTGGTGGTCTTTCCTTTCCATTGCATGTGAATACTGAATACTAAAACTAACTTATGATTACATTAAATTGTTCCATTTTACTTCAGTGGTCCGTGCTTTACTTTTTCTTTTTCAATCCAATAATTACAATTATTTAATTATTAAATTAGCTGAATCTTCACAGTTTCTGTGGAACCCCATAGGAAGCGCAGCTACGAGAGTCACGTTGAGTCATCGCTCTCGCGGTGCTTCAAGCGACCACGCCCACATCCATTCAAGGCAGGCTGTGATTGGTCGGTGGCTTTACACAAGAGACAATGGTGTTTTCTCCTTGCATCGTAAATAATATACCTTTTATCACACATGCACTGCAAATACTGACGTTTAAAAGGCTGTCTAATAATATTTCATGAAAGTGTGTGACATTTAGTCTTTTTTTATCAACCAGAAACGCCATTTAAAGTGCACAATGAAGTCCGGTATGTACCGTGCCGCACCAGCATGTGGCAGTGTTGAGTTGAGCGTCATAGAGCTTCAGACGTCACGTGACGGAGCTCCGCGCACAATGCGTAGAAGAAGAAAATAAATCAGCACGTAACATTAGCTTTACGCTACATTTCCCTCACGGAAAAGTACTCGGTAGGACAGGCGCATGGACTTCGTTTACAAGTAAAGGTAAGACCAAATGCAATTTATAAAAAAAAAAATATGAATTTGACTTTATCAATCAAACATTATCTATCAAATTGTTAAACAGTGAGCAATTGATTGCAGCGTCTAAAAGATTTAAAAACACCTTAATATTTCAATGAAGGGCAAAGTGGAAGTATAGGCTTATCTTCAATTTTGGGTTCATGTTTGTATATCTGACCCTTTGCATAGTCAGTGCCTCACCAACCATCAACCTCACCGTTATACTGTAGATGTTTCCTTGAAACATCTACAGTATAACTTCCTGGCACATCTACAGTCATAACAAAATAACATCCCTTCATTCTGGACACCCCCGGTGTGCAACATGAAGGAAAGCTTTATCAGTTATCATTAGTTAACCCTTTCCACTCTTGATCGTGCAAAAACTTTCTCAAGAAGCAGATTGGCGTCGCTCCAGAGAAAATGTGCATCTGACAAAGTGTGACGCCAACATCGTCAGGAAAGCACGCGACTTAAGGAATTACAGAAAAATTCAAGGTTCTCAACTTAAATGGAGAAGCGGGAGAAACCAAATACTTGTTTAGCGAAGAAATTGAACGACGACTGGTTGTAAAAAGCATGCCGCAAACAAAAAAAACATGATTTTTCCTGGGAAAAACCTGTAGTAAACGGCGACGGCAGATGTTGGACACATGGGATGCAGCGAGAGGACAATGAGCGAGAGGAATGTTGGCACACTGTGCCCTTTTCAGCTCTCCCGTCCATCATGACAGATTTAGTCCCGCAAATGAGCGGTAAAGCCCTTAACCCTCTTTGTGACTCCATCATAGTAGAAACAATTGGGAAAGACATGCGTCCCGTAACATTATTTTCTCAGACCCGCTTCTGTGCACCCGTTTACCTCACACTAGCCACAAAACACAAACCGTGCCGGGAAGGACTATTCACTGCAACTTCCACGCCATCATCAATCCCAGTGTTCCCGGGTGCCCCGCGGTTCAAGAAAGGCAGATAAAGATGCTCACCTAGCGCTTTTAGCAACTCGTCAAAATTCTCGCTGCTTTTCATCTTCCAGGTGCCTGCGAAATTTGGCATTTTTCCTTCTCGTCGTGTGTGTGTGTGTGTCTGCCTTCGTCTCTTGGTCTGGTCTGCTGCTTCTCCTTCTTATGTCTCTCCTCTTGTATGCTTAATGATCCCAGGCAGAGAGCCAAACCCCCTCTACCTCCTCTGTATCACACACACACACACTTTTTTTTTTTTTCTCTTTTTATTTTTTTTTTTTTTTTTTTTCTCTTTTTTTTTATTTTTTTTTTAAATTTTTATTTGTTTTTTTTTTTTGTGATTTTTTTTTTTTTTTTTGTTTTTGTGTTTTTTTCACACACACACACACCCATGAGAAGAAGAGGCTCTTCTGCTAAGCTGCAGCCACGTCGCATGTGTTCCCTCCTCATCCATCTTTTTGGACGGAGTGCCTTTTCAGACAAGCTTTGATAAATAAAGCGTGGAGGCGAGCACTCCATCATCCCACCAGAAAGCCTCAGGGTGGCAGTCAAAAAGCGGTTTGGAGTGGATGTTGGGGAAAACAAGCATGTGAGAATGCGACTGAAAGTCGGATGAAAGTGGCGGAAAACATGAAAGGGATGATGTTCAGCGTATGAACATGATGAGCTGTGACCTTTGGTGGCCCTCACAGCACTTGGACACCATCAAGCAGAAACACATTAACTGAAAAAGACTATTGATTTTTTTTTGTGCTTAATTTCAGCTCTCCTCTCACTTTTAAATCATGACAAACACCATTTTGTTATCTTTTTCAAGGAAATATTCAATAGGGACAGAACGTGGCCACAACTTGGAGTAGTCCGTGTACAGCTTGGAAAACAGTAGAGTTGATCCTTGTTTTTTTTTTTTTGCAAGGGTTACATTCCGATATCACCAGACAATGTCCATAAGTAAGAGTGGGTCATTGGCATTTCCACAAAGTAGGATTCAATATTCCTCCCTGAGTCACCACCTTATCGTTGTGGAGGAGTTTGCGTGTCCCAATGATCCTAGGAACTAAGTTGTCGGGGGCTGTAATGCCCCTGGTAGGGTCACCCATGACAAACAGGTCCTAGGGGAGGGACCAGACAAAGAGTGGCTCAATAGACCCAATGATGCACAATAACAATGGACTTCCTTTTCCCTTGCCCGGACGCGGGTCACCAGGCCCCCCTCTGGAGCCAGGCCCGGAGGCGGGGCACGATGGCGAGCGTCTGGTGCCCGGGTCGGGACCCATGGGGCCCGGTCGGGCACAGCCCGAAAAGGTAACGTGGGTCCCCCCTCCCATGAGCTCACCACTCGTGTGAGGGGCCAAAGGGGTCGGGTGCAAAGAGAGCTTGGTGGCGGCCTGAGGCAGGGGGCTTGGCGGTCCGATCCTCGGCTACAGAAGCTAGTTGTTAGTATGTGGAATGTCACCTCTCTGGCGGGGAAGGAGCCTGAGCTGGTGCGTGAGGTGGAGAAATTCCGGCTAGATATAGTCGGACTCACCTCAACGCACAGCAAGGGTTCTGGAACCAGTCCTCTCGAGAGGGGCTGGACTTCATTCCACTCTGGTGTTGCCGGCAATGAGAGGCGACGAAGCAGGGGTGGCAAATCTTGTTGCCCCCCGGCTCAAAGCCTGCACGTTGGAGTTTAACCCAGCAAACGAGAGGGTAGTTTCCCTACACCTTCGGGTGGGGGGACGGGTCCTGACTGTTGTTTTCTCTTATGTGCCAAACAGCAGTTCAGAATACCCGCCCTTTTTGGAGTCCTTAGAGGAAGTATTAGACTGCTCCCTCGAGGGATTCCCTTGTTCTGCTGGGTGACTTCAACGCTCGTGTTGGCAACGACAGTGAGACCTGGAGAAGTGTGATTTGGAGGAATGGCCCCCCCTGATCTTAACTCGAGCGGTGTCTTGTTATTGGACTTCTGTGCTCGTCACGGATAGTCTATAACAAACACCACGTTCAAGCATAAGGGTGTCCACATGTGCACTTGGAACCAGGACACCCTGGGCTGCAGTTTGATGATTGACTTTGTGGTTGTGTTATCTGACTTGCGATCACACTCGGGTGAAGAGAGGGGCAGAGCTGTCAACTGATCACCACCTGGTGGTAAGTTGGTTCCGATGGTGGTGGTGGTGTGGGGGGGTGGGTGGGGAGGGCTGGGGGGCGGTCAGACCTGGCAGACCCAAACGCATTGTGAGGGTTTGCTGGGAACGCCTGGCACAGTCCCCTGTCAGAAGGAGTTTGAACTCCTACCTACGGGAGAGCTTTGACCATGTTCCGAGGGAGGCAGCGGACATTGAATCCGAGTGGGCGATGTTTCGTGACTCTATTGTCGATGCAGCTGATCGGAGCTGTGGCCGTGAGGTGGTCGGTGCCTGTCGTTGCGGTAATCCCAGAACCCGTTGGTGGACACCAGTAGTAAGGGATGCCGTCAGGCTGAAGAAAGAGTCCTATCAGGCCGTTTTGGCCCATAGCACCCTGGAGGCAGCTGACAAGTACCGGAAGGCCAAGCGGTCTGCAGCCCTGGCGGTCGCTGAGGCAAAAGCCGGACATGGGAGGAGTTCGGAGAGGCCATGGAAAACAACATCCGAATCGCTTCAAACATATTATGGACCACCATGCGCCGTCTCTGGCGGGGGAAGCAGTGCACAGTCAACACCGTGTATGGTGGGGACGGTGTACTGCTGAACTTGACTCGAGATGTTGTGGACGGGTGGAGGGAATACTTTGAGGACCTCCTCAATCCCACCGACACGCCTTCCAACATGGAACTCTGAGGCGGGTTCGCCTATCTCTGGGGCTGAGGTCACCGAGGTGGTTAAAAAGCTCCTGGGTGGCAGGGCCCCGGGGGTGGATGAAATCCGCCCAGAGTTCCTTAAGGCCCTGGATGCTGTGGGGGTGTCTTGGTTGACACGACTCTGCGGTATTGTGTGCACGTCGGGGTCGGTGACCTTGGACTGGTAGACCGGGGGTGGTGGAGCCGCTTTTCAAGAAGGGGGACCGAAGGGTGTGTTCTAACTATCATGGATCACACTCCTCAGCCTTCCCGGTAAGGTCTATTCAGGGGTTCTGGAGAGGAGGTTCCGCTGGACAGTTGAATCTCGGATTGAGGAGGAGCAGTGTGGTTTTTGTCCTGATCGTGGAACTGTGGACCAGCTCTATAGTCTTGGCAGGGTCCTTGAGGGTGCATGGGAGTTTGCCCATCCAGTCTATATGTGTTTTGTGGACTTGGAGAAGGCATTCGACCGTGTTCCTTGAGGAATACTGTGGGGAGTGCTTCGGGAATATGGGGTATCGGACCACCTAATCCAGGCGGTTCGTTCCCTGTATGACCGGTGTCAGAGTTTGGTTACTTTCATGGACAGAATTTCTAGGCGCAGCCAGGGCGTTGAGGGTTTTCAGTTTGGTGGCCGCAGGATTCGATCTATGGTTTTTGCAGATGATGTGGTTCTGTTGGCTTCATCGAGCCGTGATCTTCCACTCTCACTGGATAGGTTCGCAGCTGAGTGTGAAGGGGCTTGGATGAGAATCAGCACCTCCAAGTCCGAGTCCATGGTTCTCGCCCGGAAAAGGGTGGAGTGCCATCTGCGGGTCGGGGATGAGGTCCTGCCTCAAGTGGAGGAGTTTAAGTACCTCGGGTTCTATGAGGGAAGGATGGAACGTCCAACCGGTAGGAGGCCTTGGGGAAGACCCAAGACACGTTGGAGAGACTGTGTCTCTCAGCTGGCCTGGGAATGCCTCGGCATCCGCTGGGAAGAGCCTGAAGAAGTGGCCGGGGAGAGGGACCTCTGGGCTTCCCTGCTTAGGTTGCTGCCCCCGCGACCCGACCTCGGATAAGCGGAAGAAAATGGATGGATGGATGGAGGATTCAGTATTAATTAGCGGAATATTTAATAACTTGTTTATGACTTTCTAAATAGAACTTTTGCTATTCATCCACTGGATTGATTTAACGTGTCCAAGTCATGGCTGCTGCATGAGCACCACTGTTATCTAGCACCGCCTTCATTCTCTTGGGCACTGAATTTACCAGCGCTCCAGTGGTTGTTACTGGAATTCCCTCCCATTACTGCATGACAACATCACTGGTGGATTGGCGGAAATTTGGATATTAGAATTCCCTTAATGTACTAAAAAATGTTTTGGCAAAGGACAGAAAGAATGATGGTTCCTCCCTGGGACAGTTACAAGAAGAAACATGTATTGTGAAGTAATAAACACAAAAACACGAATCCAAAAGCCGTTTGCCCCAAAATGGTGTTCCAGATTGATGATCAGTCAAAACAGCTTACGGCGTTTACCTCTGAGATCAGCTGCACAAAAAAAAAGGAACATTTTGGGTCCCGCCCTTTTGGAACAGCTGTTTCTGACTTTGAGCAAGTTTTGCATGAATATTGGCCACCATTTCAGCATCAACAAGTTATTGTGTTGCTAAATCTAAGAATATTGTATAGCCGTGACTGACAGCTTCTTATCGCAGGAAACAGAAACATGATGTTTTATTGACTTGTTGAACCAAGACATGGGGTCACGTGACATGACACGTGATACAAAACAAGTTTAGTGGCTGCTCATATTTCGAAGATTTGTCACCTCAGTGAGCAGCAATTATGTACAAATAAAATATTTGCATTAGGAAATGACATTTGCATTTTGCCTTTCAATACAGTTTCCCACATTTCATTTTCACTAAGTTAAACATTTAAATATACAGAAATAGTTGCATTTGGACATGATTCCAAACGCCATTGTTTTTCATATTATTTGTTACGTTACATCAGTGCGTTTTCAAATGAAAATCCCTGCATCGCCGATGGTCTTGCCAGTTACATAGTTGCATATACCGCTTAACAACACAATTTCTTTCACGTTTAAAATTGCCACTTTGCCAAAAACTGTACAGTAGCAGCAAAGCCACGCCAATAAAACAAACGTACTCACGGTGACATGAGTATAAACTCATATATATTAACTGTACAGTTTGAAAAAACACCCAATAGAAAGAGATTAGGCTTAATCATATCATTTCAAACAAATGATTCAGCTTGTGCTTGAAAGGGTAAAACAGACAAAACTGCTCTCAAACATTTACAGACACAAAAGGGGAGCCACTGATTGTTGCTACAACACACACACACACACCCACGCACACACAATGGCACTAGTAGTGTTAGGTTTGCTTATGTGCATGGAATTTGCCATTTAGTCATGTATTATTGACAACACACACACGCACGCACAACACACACACGCACGCACGCATTGCTAAAAAACATTATCAAATATATATTTCATGATTTCACTTGAAGGCAAAAACTAAAAGCAGCCAAAATAGTAGTAGAAGTAGGACTTCTAACCAGAACCACTTCTGGTTCTGACGCTGGCCCACAATGTTGGAGTATTGATGATGTACAGCAGACGACACCAAACCTCAAAAATCTGTCTCATGTATTTTGGTCTACTCCTTATAAAAGGTGAGGTACTCGTGTTTTTGTGTCCTTTGTGGGACTTCCCCAGCAGCTGCCACGCGTGTGTGTTCCGTTGTAAGAAAAAACAGCGTCAGTGTTAATCGCTGCGTGTCCGCCGCACACGTGACCAGTATCTTTTACCAGTGTCTGGAGTCCACAAGCTCAGGCCGCAAACTCACTTTTTTCAGGGTCTCATAGCCGACCACCATGACGATGGCGGTGGGAGCGGATGAAATGATGCGTGCTGACAGTCCTTTGGTCAAACCCCAGAAGCCCTCCTCCTTGATCAGCTGTCTGAACGTGTCGATGATTGAAGTGCGACCTTCGACCTGAACAAAAGACACCATTATTGACCAAGATAAGTGAATTTCTGCAAAGTAGGACTATTTATAAATGCAATATTTTCAGAGTTAAGAGAATAAAACAGCCCGTTTACGACCATTGTTAATTAACACTATTAGAGCCTTCTATACATTGAATAACATCCCTATAGTCACCTTTACACTCGTATTACCCAATAGGGTAGACATAATAACAAAAAAGAAGCCATTTATGGAGAGTACAATGAGTGAATGAGTGACGGGACAGGAAGTGGCGTTGGGGGTTTAACGTTGAGATTTAGCTTGGCATGGGTTACAGCCGCAACACACTGTGTTTACTACGTGTGTCAGCAAATATTACAGCTTCCCGACTACTTATGCTCTATGCATTTCAATGCAATTTGTAAAAAAAAAAAAAAAAAGCACTTTAGCAAGTACATAACCAAGTCACCAGAAATAACAATGTGATTGCGCACCAGGAACCCAACTCCTCCAGCTTCGGGAAATCTTTCAGCTGTTATTACTTGTGAAGTAATAAGATGGGAGCTACATGTGACGCATCCACGCAGAGGATTACCTGTACCCTGGCTCTGACAACATCCATCGGGTTTGTGACGGTGGAGGCAGTGGCGGCTGCAAGTGGACCAGCCACGGCTTGGAGGACAAGATGGGGACAGGCAGAAGGAGCCAGATTTGACAGTTGCTCTGTGGTACAGAATCAAGGTCTGAGCAGAGATTTTAACTACGCTACAAATGTGGCAATTGTAGGTCACCTGCGTAAAAATGGTAGAAGGGCCACCAGACAGCGCTGTTTGGGATGTAGGTGAGTAAAGAAGCAACAGCTCCCCTGTAGAAACCTGGTAAACCATCAGCGGCAAATATTTGGGCCACAATGCTCCTGGTTTGGCCAAACACTCTTTTCGGCTTGCCCGTATCCGACTGAGAACGGGGGCGAAAGCGGCTGAGGTGCTCCCCTTGGCCCTGCATCATTAGCTGCTGCGACACCATATCTATAGGCACGGTGATGCTCTGAGCCACCAAGGACGCCGCACCGCCCGCCACCAGCGACTTGACTGTGTTGTCATCAGAATAGTTGGACACGTACTTCCTCACCAGCTCATAGGTGGTGATGTAAGCCTGGCCAGAGATGATGGTGAAGGTGTTGACCATGAAACCACGATACAGGCCCCGAACGCCCTCCGCCCGCAGAATCTTGAAGAAGGCATCAAAGGTGCCGCTGTAAAGAGACTTGCCCCTCTGCACCTGAAGCCGAGTCCGGATTAAGGTGGCCGGGTAGACCGTGAGCCTGATGCTCAGGGTAATGAACACCCCAAAAGAATAGAACTTCCTTTTGTCCAAGTCCTCCCACTCAATGATCTGGATGTTCCTCTTTTGCTGCGTGGTGCCATTCGCAGGAGCGTCCTCATTAGAATGACTCATGGCTGGCAAAAAGAAAATATTTTGTTTTAGCCCGCACGCTCAAAAAACCCGATTGACCGTGCGGTATTCCTCATCTTCAACGGCCCATTACATATGATGCAAATGTAAATGTCCTTGCATGTACAGTATCCATACATTAAAGTTGTTGAAATATGGCATGCACACAATAATAATAATAATAATAACAACAACAAAGCACTGTAGGTGCACACCTTTCCGATTATCATTATTTTGGGATACAGCATTGGACATTATATGAAATTATTCATTATTTTGGTCGAATTGCTGTCATGCTGTTACATCTGTAATTTCCTTTTTTTTTAATGTCAGCATTACCAGAGAGACAAAGCAAAGCAAAGCAAAGCGGTGTTTTCAATTGTGTCTGTGGACGTTAATGTTCTGGTTGAGCCGGAAGCTTCGTCATCAGCCCTGCTGGCAGCACGACCAAAGGACTAGGCGTGTGAAGCCGGAACAAAGGCACAAATTCAGCCGTGTGACAGACGTCATCATCGGTTTCTCACACATTAGATATGCTACAGAATGCTGAAGCTGCAGCTTTAATGCGGATCACATTTCAGGCACGCGCGGTTAGCGTAGCATTCACTCGGCGTAAAAATCACGTACCTGTTTGGCCAGATGTCTACGTCCTAAACTATTTGAACGAACATGTCGACAAGCAGTGTTCGAATGTGGAGTCTGTCAGGGAGCACTTAAAAGCATAAAGCTTCGGTTGAGTTTTCGAATTTCGACCTCCGATCTCATCTTAAATTCCGGCTTCCATTCCAAACACAAGGGCCGGCCGGCCGGCCGGACGTAACAACCAATGAGAAGCCTTGTTATTCTTCTTCGTCTCTCTTTTTTCTGGTATATCGAAAACGTATCAGTGGGCCTCAGCGCCCCCTATAGTCAATCGGTGGTTGCCAAAACTTTTTACAGTCGCGTACCGCTTCGCTACCGACATTGGACCTGAAGCAGTGATGTGCGGTGAGGTTGATTGGTGAGGCACTACTATAAAAAGAGTAATTGAAGATAAGCCTATACTTCAGTTTTGACCTTAATTAAAACAATTAGGTGTTTTTAAATCTTTTAGACGCTTCAATCAATTGCACACTGTTCAACAATTTGATAGCAAGAAATACAAAAGAATAGCTTCTTCTTCTTTGTAGTTTAACGGCGGATGCAGACTGCAATAGTGCACTACCGCCACCCGCCGGTTGTGAATGGTGCACTTTTAATGGCGTTTCTAGTCGATAAGAAAGACTAAATGTCCCACACTTTGATGAAATTTTATTAGACAGTCTGCTAAACGTCAGTATGTGGAGTACATGTGTGATCAAACGTTTATTAGTGGAGATGCAATGAGGAAACTTTGTTGAAACTCTTGTGTGAAGGCACCGACCAATCACAACCTGCCAGAATGGATGTGGGCGTGGTCTCTTGAAGCACCATGAGAGCGATGATTCAACGTGACTCTCGTAGCTGTGCTTCCTATGCATTTGAACAGGAAATATGAAAATTCAGCCATTTTACTGATGAAATCGTTGAAGTTATTGGATTGAAAAAGAAAATCAATGTAAAGCACGGACCATTGAAATAATATGGAACGATGTAATGTAATCATAAGTTTGTTTTACTATTCAGTATTCAAATGCAATGGGAAGAAAAGACCACCAGGGGACGGTGGTGAGGCTGAGCATCACTTGCCGTCACCGACTATTAATTGGTGAATTCATTTTCATTTAAATTCCGTGTCAAAAATAGTATTTAGCATTGGATTAATTCGTACTTGTGATACGCACCCAATTTTATACCCCATTTCTAATAACTCCACATTAAGAAAAAATGTTTCGAAAAGGACAATAAAACGTGGCATATCTTCCCACCGACAGGGGGCGCTGTTTCGAACATACGTTCACTGCGGCTGCATCTCGGACCGGTGCGCACGAGGAAGCGTCAAACAGAAAGTAGAGAACTGGTCATCTTCGTTGGATATCACAACAAAGTACTCTTTTTCATCGAAGGTAGGATAAGAAACTGTTGTCACTGTTTTAATGGCATGTCGCACTGCGTTTTCAGCCGTGTGGGTTTTTACTCTTCTCTGCAGTCTTTCGTTATGGGCTAGCATGCTAGCTAACTAGCTTAGATAATGCAGATTCATTCTGTTGAACAGCAACAGACTAGCTAGCTGTCACACCGGGAATAGTCACTGATTGCTCCATATAGTTGTGTTGCAATGCATGCTATCTGTATTATTTGCAAACGTACCATATGAGAAACCTTTTACTTGATATTATAAAACGCATTCCAGTAGTTTTTGAAGACCAGTGGTGTTTGGGAGCCGGAACGGAATAAAGCGCTGCTTTTGACTAACACAACTCTGTTATTTGCAGAATAGTTCCCTGGTCACGAAACATGGTATGTTGCTATTTTAGTGTTCATTAACTTTACTTGTTTGTTTTGAGTGTGTTGTTTGTTGACTCATTGCTGTTCCTGCTTGATTGTTTATGTAGTCTCGCAGATATGATTCCCGGACAACCATATTTTCTCCTGAAGGCAAGTGTTATTTCTTTGTAAATGGCTAAAAATCACTTTTAGTTCAACTGTGTTTCCTCTGTTGTTGTTCTGCATGAATAGCTACATTTCATTTGCTGGGATATTGAAGCTACAACACTTGTAAATATCTACATAACCTTCACAGGCCGCTTGTATCAGGTGGAGTACGCCATGGAGGCCATTGGCCATGCTGGAACGTGTCTTGGGATTCTGGCAAACGACGGAGTGCTGTTAGCCGCAGAGAGACGCAACATCCACAAACTGTTGGATGAAGTCTTTTTCTCTGAGAAGATCTACAAACTAAATGAGTGAGTGCGCTGAGCTACAGTGCCCGTCATGTGTCGCAAATGCACGACAAAGAGCTAATTGTTACACCGTGTCGCGCTCTTCTGTGTGATTTTTCAGAGACATGGCTTGCAGCGTTGCAGGGATCACGTCCGATGCTAATGTACTGACAAATGAACTGCGGCTAATTGCACAGAGGTGAGTTTTAATGTGCCACAAACAATACTTTAATACAGAACATATCTCAGAAACAGTGTGAATCCTTTTTTCGTCAGATATTTGTTGCAGTACCAGGAGCCAATACCGTGTGAGCAGCTGGTGACTGCACTGTGTGACATCAAGCAGGCCTACACCCAGTTTGGAGGTAGGAAGCTCGATCAGATTTTCTCCTGTGTTGCTTTGTGAAGCTGAAGTAGTCCGCATTGTCCACCTTCTCTGATGTCACACAGTTTAGCATTCAGTGATGTTTATCCTGAATGATGGTTGCAACAGCAAGTGGTTGGGACCAAAAGAGCGTCCAACCTTGGTGGGTGTGTCTTCTTCCTCAGAGCTTTTTTTTAATGTTAATTTCCACTTCCATGATGGCTTTTTTTTTTCTCGGTGAACTGCTGTCTTTTTCCTCTACACGCATATTCTTCCGCCGAGCACAAGCTATAAGTACTTTTTCAGTGAGTCTTGTGTTTATGAACCAAAATTAAGTTTTTAATCAATTAATGGATACTTCATTAATCTTTTAAGAGAAATTTAGGTTTTACACAGCTCATAATAAACTTATTAATTTGATTACAGAATAAAACAATTGTGGCAACAAGAGAAAAATAAGAAAATGGAATAAAATTAAATAAATATGTAACTCATTATAAATCATTAACGTAAAAGTTAATAATAATAATATAAATACAGGTAACAATCCAGTCCTGTGTGTGTTTTTATTGCTAATTGTTAGGATTATTTTTTTTCATCTGTATGGATTTCCGTCGTAGGCAAGAGGCCATTTGGTGTGTCTCTCTTGTACATGGGCTGGGACAAGCACTATGGCTTCCAGTTGTACCAGAGTGACCCTAGTGGAAACTATGGAGGCTGGAAGGCAACATGCATCGGCAACAACAGTGCAGTAAGCTCCCCTGAAATGTTTGTCAGCGCTGACTCGAACACTCACATTCCACCTGTATGTGTTTTTTTTTTTTTGTCACCTCAGGCCGCCGTGTCCATGTTGAAGCAGGACTACAAAGAAGGAGAAATGACTCTGTCTTCCGCTTTGGCTTTGGCAATCAAAGTTCTCAACAAAACCATGGACGTCAGCAAACTTTCTGCAGAGAAAGGTGAGCTCAAAGCACCGCCGGAAAGTAAAGAGTACAAGCTAGAGGCATACAAAGCGGTTTCAACACGGCGCTGTCGTTTCAGTGGAGATCGCTACCCTCACGCGAGATGACGGCAAAACAAAAATCAAGGTGCTGAAACAGAAGGAGGTGGAAGAGCTCATCAAGCGGCATGAGGCTGAGGAGGCCAAAGCCGAGAAAGACAAAAAGGAGAAAGAGCAGAAAGAAAAGGATAAATGAGCAGAATTATAATACTCCTTTATGTCCCGTAACCCTGTATTGTTTTGTCTTTTACATTAAAAGAATGGAAACTTGTACTTGTGCTGCAGTTTTTAATAATTTCAGCTTTTAAAAGATGAAAAAATACCCCCTGAAAAACAAGTACGAGAGAATAACAAAATAAACACATTTGTACAACAGAAGTCACACAGAGCCGTCACTTGACTTTGATATGACAAGTTAGATAAAAAGCAACTGAATTCTTTGTCATTGAGCTTATAAGTGTAATGTTGTCTCTATACCACAAGATGGCGCTAAGTGCTTTGCAGTATTTCCAAACATTTTGTCACTGTTTCATAGTATTTGAAAATGCCCATTAAAATACTTAACTACGAAAATAGTTAAAAATGCATAAATCATTTTCTCTACTTCTGACTGTGATGTACACTGCTAAAAAATAAAAGGTTACTATACTCTGATTAAAAAGTATTCCATCAGTCAAACTTGTGGGATATTCATCCGGTCAGTTAAGTAGCAGAGGGGGTTGTTAATCAGTTTCAGCTGCTTTGTTGTTAATGAAATCAACAACAGGTGCATCAGAGGGGAAACAATGAGATTGACCCCAAAACAGGAATGGTTTTTCAGGTGGAAGCCACTGACTCCTCTTCTCTTTTGGCTGATTTTTCACTGACTGACTTTCTACTGCGGTAGTTTTTCATTTGGCTTGGATCAACATCTCTGTTGATAGCATGGTGCGCTACCTGGAGGCTACAGAGCTTGCACAAGTAGTCCAACTCCTCCAGGATGGCACATCAAGACATACCGTTGCAAGAAGGTTTGCTGTATCTCCCAGCACAGTCTCAAGACCATGGAGGAGATTCCAGGAGACAGGTAGTTACTCCAGGAGAGCTGGACAGGGCTGTATAAGGTCCTTAAACCCTCAGCAGGATCGGTATCTGCTCCTTTGTGCAAGAAGGAACAGGATGAGCACTGCCAGAGCCCTACTAAATGACCTCCAGCAGGCCACTGGTGTGAATGAAACAAGGCTCCATGAGGGTGGCCTGAGGGCCCGACGTCCTGTAGTGGGCCTTGTGCTCACTGCCCAGCACTGTAGAGCTTGATTGGGTTTTTCCATAGACCATCAGAATTGGCAACTACGCCACTGGCACCCTGTGCTTTTCACCGATGAGAGCAAGTTCAGAGAGAAATAACATCATCCAAAAGAGCAGTGATGTCATTGATTCGCTAGAGATTGCTATGTGATGGTTGGGATTGGTGACATTAGAAGAGAAGTTGCGTTGCCAAGTAGACACTCACAGTCATGAGCTGACGTAACTGAGGAGATGAGGAGTTCTTACATGGAGCAGCAGCCCTAATTCTTGTGCAGGCCCGAGGCGGTGAGGTCATGGTGTTCACATGAGCTTGAGTGGGAGGATCTTGGCATCTGCATGAGATGGACCACCCCGTCCTTTTCTAGTCCACTGATTATGCACAAATGTAACACTCTCTTACTGACGCTCATTGGTAGTGTGCTCTTCCTGCTGCCACCAAGCCCTTGGTGGCTCCTCTATCAATGTGTTCTTCTTGTAGATGTTGCTGCAGAGGCGGCGACGCAGCAGTCAGATGTATTGTAAACACGGAGCCCCAGAAAAGCGCTGGAATGTGTCGGCGGTGGGAGCTGGAGAGCGAGGTCAGCCGAAGGCCAAGACAGGTGGTATACATCAGAATCAAGACTGACATCTCAGCATGGACTTATCCAAACAAGCCGTGTGTTGTCTCGCTGGCACGGGCTGGGGGCGGGCTGGGGTGCAAGAGGGGGATAGATAGAAACCAAAGAGACGGGGGAGGATTCGAACGGACGGGAACGAGTGGGAGTGTCCGCAAAATGCAAAGCAATCATCTTGCCATCTCCTCCTTAGTCTCAGAGGGGGAAGACTCTTAGCGGACTGAACATGAGCCTTGCCGCCATTTTAAATCTCTCCAATCTGTTGGACTGGAACAACACAAGCATTTATTAAATAAAGCGTTACCGTAGTAATATGTTTATTATGTTAATATCATTATTGTACCATGCGTAGTATTAATAATATTATCATCTTTTTGTATTCATCTATTTCACATTAGTACGTGCGTTATACACTTGCTTGTCTAATTACATTTATTTTTATATTATATTAGATGTATTTAATCAATAAACACATGCAATATATACATTTCTGTATTTGTTTATTTAATTTGTATACAATTAGTATACACATAATACATTTAATGCATCTGTGATTGGCTGGCGACCAGTCCAGGGTGTACCCCGCCTCTGGCCTGAAGTCAGCTGGGATAGGCTCCAGCATCCCCGCGACCCTAATGAGGATAAGCGGTACAGAAAATGAATGAATGAGTATTTATTATGTATTGGTATGGTTATTAAAAAAGAAATCACGCATCTAGTGCTTAACTCAGTGTTTCAGTCAAATGTACTCTTCTTTCCGCGTTTACTTTTTTATTCATGCATTTTTAGAATTTCATTCATTTTAACAGCTGGATTTGAGCAATTTTTTGCAGCTGTCCACATTAATTTTATTAATACGGAATACATATTAACTTTACTGTTACACTTTTGTGTTCTATTCTTTCCCTGTTAAAAGAAATAGCCACATTATATAATCTATCATTTATAAATGAGAAGATCATATTAATAATAATCACTTGGCTTGAAATGAACTGCATAGCTGGTCCTGTGACCGGCTGAGGGACGTGCAGCCATGCACCATTTTGGACCACTCTCGAAGTCGGTGGGCCACTTCCACATTTACAATGTTCCCAACCAGGACGTGCACAACAGTGTTTGCATGCAGCCATTAATGTGTAAAGAAGACCTGCAACCAGTAACACAGATTTACTACCGCGTGTGTTTCTTTAAACCCAGTCAAACCTATTCAAGACAATGTGGCTGCTTTGTTTTACATTTTCTTACTTGGATCTTCATATGACAAAGATGCATTGTTTCCGTCGTCTTTTTTATTGGAAGTCCTGACCTTACAGGGTAGGAAGGATACCAAAAGCTTCACAGAGAGTCCGCTCAGCACCATACATGGGGCTGAGTTTGAGTTCTAAACCGTAATTACAAGCTGAGCTCATACGGCCTGTTATGGAAGGTCAATGAAGCCTTTGTGTCTGTTGAGCTGAATATTTGCTTAATTATTATTATGATATTCTTCAATATTGCTTTGATTACATAATAGCAGGGGGTTGATACCTGAACTATACTTGAACGCAATGAAGTCATAATATTGTACCGCTGTACGCAGAAAATGAAGGAAAAAGTGATTTGGGACAAACACCGTATATACAATATCGAATGTCTTTTTTGATTTTAAATTGGTTATTTTTTGTTAGTTTAGTGAGCGGATGCTAGTCACTTTAGCACAAGAACCTCATATCACCTGTCGGCCTTCATCTTTACAGCCTCCGCTGCACCTCCCAACTCAAAACAACAATTTGGAAGTTATGTTGTTGCTTTAATACATTTCAGACAAAACCTAACGCAAGGCATATAGAACATTGATGTGAATAACATAATGAGAAAACTACAGCAATGACCCCAAAAGACAAACTTTACCAGTGACGCGCAGTGGGGTTCACCGCTGGTTTTTCCTGTCTCTGGAAGGACGAAAGTGACAAGCAATTTCCATGAAGCGAGTACTGCAAGTGCATTTCATTGTTCATTGTTGTGTTTCAAGTCATGGTGTATAAGAAATGACTAAAAAAAAGACTAGGGCTGTCCTATCTAGTCTAAGTGCCTGTGAACTGATGAAGTCTGCTCGCTTGGCAGGCGAAAGAAAGTTTCCCAATAATCCTAGGGCTACGCCAACTGTCACAGGGGGTACGTGAATAGAAATAAAAAACAATTATCGTCAAATTCGAGCGTGCCTGATGGCCTCACGGCGCGGGCAGGAGTTCTCCTTTGCAGAAAGGAGACGGTTATTACTCGAGTTACTGCGTGAAAGCAGTAACGCCACTCTAGATGGGCCGGTGAAACGAGAGAACCATGGCTTGCTTAAAAGTAAGAAAAGTTGACCGAGTAAAGCAAACGTGCCTTACATATTTTCATTCTTCCAGAATCATTTGCAGTGTTTAAAGATTACAATTATTAAGTTTTAAAAATAATCCTTTTGTTGTTGGTACAGTCAAACCTTTAATTATTCCGTTGAAATCTGGTCCTGTTTTCTTTTAAGTGCAATTTAAGTGCCAAAATAATGGTGTTGTATTGAAACAGTCGGGTGATGCGCAGGGTTCATTATATTTGGTACTCATGTCGGCAAGTCTGTTTGATGCAAATTAAGGTAAAAATAAGTTTTTCACTGTGGAAAAAATGCCACAAGCAGACCTCAGCTGTATTTGAAGCCCCCTGCTGTATATGATATATTGACGTGACTTGATATGACGTGTGCGTCTGTGGTTACAGCATTCTTGGAGATATGTTCCTGGAACCAAAATGCAGGAAACACCAAGATAGAACCTGCAGGCAGGAAAATCCAAAAAAGTAAAACTAACAAAAATCCACATGGGGCTGGACTAAATCAGATATCATATCAAAAATGCTACAACACAAGTCCAAAGATTCAAATCTAACCGGACAGCCTAACAAACAGAACACCAGAGGCGGGAGCAAATGGAATCACAGGAGTGCCGAAATGAAAAGGAAATACACGAGGAAGTATAATAAACAGAAAAAAATACAAATGTAGTCATATTGTAATTCCATTTTGTCTTTGCCTTTTCCATTTTGTAATTGATTTTTTTTTATTGTCTTTGTTTTTTCCATGCTGGCGTTTATTTGCCCTGTTGTGTCTTTGTCTTTTCCGTTTGCTGATTGTCTTTGCATTTACTGGATGCCTTACACAAAACGGAAAAGGCAACGTCTGTTCATGGACTTGCTGTGGGCGGGTCCTTCTTGCAACCGCCCTGTTAGCCGCTTCCATATGGACATTCATGCACATATATATTATGCAAATAGTGGATCCCCGGGATACGAAAAATCCAGGATACGAAAATACCTTGATGATTTTTTTTTTGCTTAGCTTACAAAAATGAATTCGCTTAACGAAAGTTTGTCGATCTTACCAAAACTTGTTTTTCTCTGAATTTTCCTGATTTCCCGTATTTTAAGGCACATGCTAAAACATACGGCCCACAAAAAAAGGCAACGGAAGCAAAAGAGTGAGTTCAGTTGAATTTTATTCTACTATTTAACAATACGCTCACTGTATTTTTTATCTCTCTTCTCTCGCAAATCCTTCTCTGCATCCGATTTGAACCGCTGGGCAATTTTGCCGTCAAACATGCCGGGTTTTCATTGTCGGCCGTCGGTCTCGTCGTCAGTCGGCCGTCCAGCAATAATGCCGGCTTTTGTGAAACCTCGGACAAGAGTTAAAGCGGATACCTTAGCCCAGGCGTCCGCAATCCATCCACATGTGGTGGCGTAACGCTCCCGGCGCTTGGCAAAAATTTTGTTTTGCAGCATAGGATACCTACCCTGATTGGTTTATCGCTGCCAGTGCTGTAACTGTACTGCACTTCGCTGCGTATTAAAGGTAAAAAACGTTTAGAATTTTAACTCAATATACATTCTACTTCCGGTTTTATTATTACATTACATTTGTATTACAATACTCGTTATTTATACAGCATTCATTGTGCAGAACAGTGTTTTTTCTTCCATTGTATGAGGGTTTTCTGGGTCCGTGGAACGAATTAGCCAACTTACATGTTAAATGTTGCTCGGGTTACCAAAAAATTCGGCTTCCTTTTGGAACGAATTAATTTTGTTCTTTTGTCGTGTCGTTTTGTCAATCAAAGACCTTGATTTGCTTGTTTGTGGGATTATTTAAAGTTGCCCATCCATCCGTCCATTTTCTATGCCGCTTATCCTCATTAGGGTCGCTGGAGCCTATCCCAGCTGACTTTGGGCGAGAGGCGGGGTACACCTTGGACCGGTCGCCAGCCAATTGCAGGGCAGACATACAACCAGTCACACTCACATTCATATATAAGGATATTATTGTTAAAAATGTAAAAATCATACAAATCTAATTTCACACACACTTATACTGTGTTTGTGTCCCACAACTGCACATGTGAACACAGTTAAGGTCTGGGTACCAGTAGGACACAAAGTTGCTACTTCAAGGTGAATACTTGATCCAGTGCTTCGCCCAATAGACCAGAAGAGGTACTTGTTCGTACGTGGCAATGGAAACGTTTCAAGCAGAGAACTGAGAAGAGGGAGGTTTGGTGAGATCGATAACATTGTTGCAACGTCCGGCCGACAGATCGACACAATTATACACGGGCACGTCAAGTGAGGGCTTGACTTTCTGCAGGTGTGAGGCATGTGAAGCATCTTTCTTCTCTGTGTGACCTCGGTCACCTTGACCAGCCCAAATGCAGCTGTCCACACCGGCTGTTCCAGCTCCTATCAGCGACAGTCAATAGACCTTTTGTTTACATTGGCTGACTCCACATTGGTCTATTTTAAACAATTCACTACCTCCAGTCACATTTACAAAGACACTCAAGGTTCGTGCTTTAAGGGGTAAGGAGTGCAAAAGTTGAAGTTCATTTGTAGAAGAACAGAATTTGTCACTGGTTTGACAGGCTAGAACAGCACACATGCATTGTGCCGTACGACCGTGCATGCAATAATATAAGTGAGGGGGTTGCAAAAAGAAAAACCTTCAGTGGTCAATTTTATGTTTCGGTCATAGCTTGTCCCAAAACCACAAACCTCTCTGGTCATCAAGTGACCAGACTATCTGTTTGCATTTATATTGTGCCATTTTTCTTTATTTTTGCTGGATTTTTTGGGTTTCCTAGAATGTGCAACGCTGCTCTAATGGCCCCCTTTGATGCCTTATAGCTTAGATGGAGATAATGACCACAACACCACACGGTCATGTGTAGCTCCCTGTAACTTGCTAATGTAGCCCTACTAGGGTGTTCAACATGCAGCCCAGAGGCCATTTACGCCCCTTGACTTTTTTTTATATCCCGGTCCCGGGCACATTGTAGAAATAAAATTTCACCCAAAAAAGG
Source organism: Oostethus manadensis (assembly GCA_024372805.1). NCBI lineage: Eukaryota > Metazoa > Chordata > Actinopteri > Syngnathiformes > Syngnathidae > Oostethus > Oostethus manadensis. The sequence continues at coordinate 154,675 of QODF01000162.1, read as the reverse complement.
AAAAAAGTCACAATGTAAAAAGAAAAAACGGACACTAATAACTAATAATAACACAAAGCTTTGATTTTTCAGTATACGGTCTACTAGAAGCATCTCTCCATCGCTACTGACGGCACCTACAAAAGTTTCTGAGCAGAACTTCTGGCTGTCGTCCATACCCATTGTCTTAACTGCGGCATCGTCACTCGCCCCATTTGGTTACCCACACCCCCCCACACACCCCCGCCCCCCACCCCAGTCTGCTGCATTTTTGATTAGAGATGAACCCTGAAAACAGCGGGCAGCATCTAAATTATGCAATCATTCACATCCTCTAAGGAGCTAAAGTAGAGCTGGGCTGACTTGTCAAAAGGAACCGGCCATGACAGGCCAGTGCATGGGGTGGGGGGCATGCATTATGAATGCAGCTAAGTTGGCTTCGGATGCAGCAGCGGAGTGGAGATGATGCAGGGCGACGGGGTGGTACCAGCCCATTGGCTGCCCGCAGGTAATGCACTTCACTTTCCCCTCCAAAAATGTATTCTCCCTTCTCAAGCTACCCCCTCTGCTCAATGCACGCCTCCGTCTGTCACCGCCCTAAAACATCCACTCTCCAAAATAAAACCTCCTTGCAAGAAGAAGAAGAAGTGTGGAGAGGATGACTAATAGATTGTAAAAAAAAAACCTGCACTCTGTGCTTTCCTTGCATTTTGGGTTTAAAAAATTAAAATCAGTATTCATGTATAGATTTGAAATAGCCTGTTGGTACAAATATAGAACCAAACTGGAACCTCTCAGAGTAGAATTCACCCCTGAGAGTTTCTACATTGTGTTTCGGAACACTATCATACCTTTCAACCCAGTCGTTTAAATCATTCAAATATTTAAATTAAAATTTCCCGTGTTTACTGTCACTAAAAAAATGTCTCTTATTTTCAAGTGTAAATGTTGACAGTTTTATAAAGGTCTAAAGTGGGACTTTGGTTAGCGTCATTAATCCGATCCAGAGATGTAAATCCAATTAATCCATTAGTGCAATACACGTGTTTATAGTTTTACATGCAGAAAACCAAATGCATACAAATGAGGAACGAAAGGGATAGATGAAGATTTAGGGCTCTAATTTTGTTAATGATGCAGGTTACTAAATACGAGTGTCTTTATTAGTGGGGGAAAATGCTTACCCTACCTTACCTTACTTAATGCTTACTTATACTGACAGCTGAGAAGGTGGAGGACGCAATGGCCCCCCGCCGAACTCAGTGTCACACTGGTTGAGGGGCCGCCCCCGGGGCAATCGTGAGCCTCCGGTGCTCTAATAGTTTTTGTTTTGACTTCTTCTGACATCATTGAACCGTTTTTTCACTGGGCAACGGTTCTCAGTACGTCAGGGCAAACCTGATTTACGATATTTGTAATCTCCTCCCAGGCCGCTTTTGCATCATCAGGCTCATCGTCAACTGCGAGCCTGGACCTCCCGGACCAAAACATCACTTTCCGTCTGGGAGAAGTTTGGCAATGCGCAAAACTTGCAATGCAATGCGCTTCGCCAGCGGCGCGTTTAAAGATGAGGAGAGGAGCTCATTTGATTGGTGAGGTTTTGAACCGGCTGTGTTAAACCCAATCATGCCTTCTTTGCCCCCTCTACTGCCACTTGCGCCGGTAGGAGGGACGGAAACATACTCCTGGCACAAAATTGCAAAATGCGCATAAAACACGCCCATTGGAGAGGCGCAGGCGAAAGAGCCTGTTCCTCGAAATTAGAGCTCCTTAACGTTATTTTTACCTTCATTGAAGATGTGATTGTTGACAAAGATAGCGATGTGGCAGTGAGATCAACACAGACATCAACTTTGGCTCTTGAATTCAATAGTCTTACTAAACTTAAATTTTCTGACTTTCTTTTCATCATGGCTGCAAAGTAAGCCACAACTGCTGAATTCCAGACTTGTGGCAAAACCTTGCGTGAGGACCTCACCACCTTGTCAAGAATCATTTTTTTAATCAAGGTAAATGACATTTGTCATTTGTATGCATTTAGTTTTTTGCATGTAAACTATCATTGTAACACGAGGACATTGCGTGGTTGCTTACAGTGTAACTGTGTTAGTTAGCAAAGAACTACACTGTCAACCACTGATGACATCATAGACGGGCAACAGATATGACTTCCGGTTCCAGTTTCCTTGTATTAGCAAGCTAATAGGCTGCTAAGATGGACTTTTTGTGATTAAAAATACATTCTAAACACAATTGCACTCATGCTGTGTATTAACAACACGGCAATACAAATGCAATATTGTATGTTAGCAAAGAAAATGTACGCGAACCGGGGCAAAATTTTGTTCTTCGGTGGGGAGGGGAGCGTTCCTTTTGCTTTAGACAAGCTGGACGTCCAACGCACACACACACACACGCACACACAACTAAAACAACACTATAAAGATTATCATTTCAATCTTGCATATTCAATCACTTAATTATTAAATGTGCTCCTGGTTTTTAATACATTACCACTTTTTGGTTTAACAGGAATACATGAATACGAATAAAAAACAATGTCCTTATTAAGAAGTAAAAGGTTTTATTTAGGTTCTTGCTTTTTACACAAATGGAATCATACGCTTCTATAAAAAATCTCAAGACGAAGGGAAAATTGCCACCAGATTGTAAGTACAGCATCAAAATGCGAAAAGACAGAGAGAGAATATGTATACAGTCTGTAATTTATTGAAAACTTAAATTTAAACAGACTGTTCCTCTCGCTACGGGGACAAATTCCAGGCATCCCTCCTGACTCTGCAGACATGGCTGGCTCTGATGACAACCGGACTGTCATGACGCAATCCACACCGGAAACACAATCGGTTCTACAAATGTGCAGAACGCATTTATGTCCCCCTCCCGCTCCTAACAAACGTTATTACATCATATTTTTTTCTTACGTCATATCCAAGGTTCTGTAAATTATTTGAACTTATTTTTGCTACAAAAAATACAAACAAAAGTGTTTGCTAGCAGGATATTTTTGGATGGATGGTGTTTTTCCATTTAGGAAAAAAAAAAGGCTGAATCCTCCATATGACTCCATTATTACACATTATTGCTCTCTTCTTAAGGTTGTTTACATTCAAACATTTTGTGTTTCGTTTTATACGGTTTATTCATTCCTGTATGTTATACATGAATCATTGTGTAAGTTTTTACATAGGTCGGGCACTTATAAAATAATTTAAAAGTCATAATAATAACATATTATATTACAAATATGAAGTCTGTTTATTGTATCTCAAATTTTTTATGAATTCTATCTCATAATTATGACTTTTCATCTCATAATTTAGACTTTTTATCTCATAATTATTACTTTTAATCTCATAATTTTGACTTTTTATCTCATAATTCCGACTTTATATCTCATAATTATTACTTTTTTTATCTCATACTTTTGACTTTTTATCTTATAATTATTACTTTTTATCTCATAATTATGACTTTTTATCTAATAACTGTGACTTTTTATCTCATAATTTTGACTTTTTATCTCATAATTTTGACTTTTATCATAATTATGTATTTTCTTATCTCATAATTATGACATTTTATCTCATAATTATGACTTTTCTATCTCATAATTACGACCTTTTATCTCATAATTTCAACTTTTTATCTCATAATAAGGACTTTATATCTCATAATTTTGACTTTTTATCTCATAATTATGTCTTTTTTTATCTCATAGTTTTGACTTTTTATCTCATAATTATAACTTTTTAATCTCATAATTATTTCTTTAGAAACGGGCTTCCATAGGTTATTGACCACTTATGTTCTTATATTTAAAAAAATAATAATAACTGCCACAGCACTTGACGTGCTGTCTTAAAAATTTGCGAAAGGAGGAAGAAACGATTGCATTTCCGGTACGGATTGCGTAGTGACAAGGATTGCCAAATGCATATACGTGCTCTTTTTCTTAAGATTTAGTCAGGTGTGTTTACAGTAATATTAAAACCCATAAAGGAGACATCATTTCAACATTTTCCTGACAATGTGGCTTTTCAGACCAGGGAGCCAAAAGACCTTGAGACCCTTTTTATGCTGCATGCCAGCACAACTCACTGATAACAAAAAAAAAATTACAAACTTGCTACAGATATCGTGTTACGCAAACACACGTGTACATTTTGATTCAGTGAATATTCTCTATTGTTGCCTACTGAGGGTTATTTGTTCAAGTTGCAGCAATGACCTTCATCTTTAAAATATACCCTTTTTGGTAAGAGTTTATGCATGTGCAGAAAAACTCAACACAACACTTGTTTGCATTTGCCCATCTGGACTTCAGCAGAACACTTCCTGGCACACAGACGATGATGCAAAGGGCCAGTGAGTGTAGGTTGTTTGCATACAGTACGGAAAAATTGCAAGAACTGACATTTTGCAAATGAAGGTTGTTACTGGTTGCTGGCCGAGTGTTAAGGGTTTTAGGAATAAAAAAATCTCCAAAGGCCTTGTCTCCTTCAACGCCACAAATTTCCCCATTTGGAAATTGCACAAGAGCACCAAATACAGGACATTGAAAGGTGGAAGAAAGTTTTATTGTAAGATTACTGGGACGACAAGGAGATCCCACCCGAGTGCTTTTTCCTTCAACAAAATAATAGAGCCTGAGGTTGTGCAGGGGCGTCAAATGGCAAATAGATACGTGGTGATGTTGCAAGGGGCATCCCTCATGACCTAATGCCCTCATCTGTGTGGTAATGACATGGTAATCAACAGTATGTTGCTGTAGTTCACAATGCCCGCCGGACAAAGGAAGTGTATGTCAGTGTGTGTTTCTGTGTACGTTGGGTTCAGGGGATTGTGTGGTGCAGGGGATTGGGCAGTGGGCACTGTAGGGTTTCTGCCTCTCCGAGTGGTGGGGTGTGTTGCCCAGGTTCCTCTCGGATACAGGGATGGGATGGCTGTGGTGGTGTTCGGGGGTGCGGGCCGCCGGGATCTCCTACAGTGGCGTGCCTGTGGGTTTTGAGTGTGACCTCTGGGAGAGGCTGCTCCCGGACTGCGGTCGCTGGGCGTCCGGGGCCTATGAATGACCACGCCTCGTGGGTCCCGGGGAACAGGGGTGCCTCCTACCTATTGGCTCGTCCTCTGGGAGGGAAATGTTTTTTTTCCTCCCAGTCCTACTAACCCTCAGCCCCCCCACCCCCACTCCCTGCAAACAAGCACATAGGATCTTGGATTAATTGTTAGTTAAATATGGACAACGTGCAATAAATCGTGATTTTTATATTTTAAACGAAAGACAGCCCAAATATATATAGTTGTACTAACAGAGAATGACATCATGTGATAAATAAAATAGCACTTTTCCAATCCAGACAACAATTAATTGCATTATTTACATTTCCTCCATCAATTGTGGAGCTTGGTGGGCAAATTTGCACAGCAGAGAATCCCACTGGATCTGTGCGCTGCTCAACTGCGTCGCTAACCAAGCTTAATATTTGATGACATTAGTTCTGCTCACTGCCTCTGCTCTCTTACGTCTTGCCTGCAAACGCAACCATTTTTTCCCCCGTTTCAGTCAATGTTTATGACTCTCCTGTGCAATGGGTGACAATTTAAAGCGATTTGAAATGAACGTAACGATGTGACCAACATTTTTTGCGGTTGCATGCTGGAAAATTCTTGAAACACATTTTATGGTCCGTTCATGGCTGTACTAATAATCCAGGTTTACTGCACTTCTAATTCCTCGCTTTCCAAACTCCACTCCCCGAATGAGCTTGCGGCGTAAAAGCCAAATGTTTACGTGGAGGGGATTGATTTAGTGTCGCTGAGTGCTTGAACCTGGTCCTGCTGCTATTAACTGCCTTGTTATTGTTCATCGGACGAGAACCATGCCTTGGATCTGTGCTGCAGAAAAGGGAACAGGAAAATGTGCCATGAACATGTGTTTGGATTGGAGGCCTGTGATGGATGCTATCTGACCTTTGGGAGATTTACTCAGCTGCATGCTGGATGTCAGTCGGGAATCTATCTATAACTGTCTATCTACTGGATCTATCTGTGTGTCTGGAAGTTGAAGTCCTGGTCCACCGTGTTCTTACTATGACTAAAAAGTGCTTGTTTAGGTCGACACGGACATACGTGGGCGACCACTTTTGTCGACATAACATTTTAGATCCAAAGGGGTCATTTCTCTGACACGTGGGTCAGTCTAATTGCCCGATAGCACAGCCTTAAGAGCGTGCATATCATGAATGCTGGATCTTGTTTGTTTTCTGAGAATCTACTGCACCTACTGGTAACTTGTTTGCCATATAGAAATAAAAATATACTAATAACAGCGATTAATCTGGTTAGTCACATTGCATTGCCATTATTTTGTACACAATTGTAGCTGTCTCGGGCAATGCCTGTTAAATGAAGCATTAAAATCGTCAGATTTCAAGAATTAGGTTGTATATTTACGACATTAACGTTGTATATTTGGGAGAAAAAGACCATCGTTTTTACAAGAGACAAGTCGTAACTTCAGTTCACAGCCGTTGCCTGACACCGCTATGAGAGTGCAACACGCACACGCCTGAGTGCCTGGGTTTCTTTGCTGTATTTGATCCGGAAATGTCCAAATTCTGTGATTTTTACCTAAGAAAATTCATTTTTTTTAAATAATTCATGCAATAATGTAAAAATAACATGCAGCAGTTAGTCTCTACGTCAAACTTGTATTTGCTATGTAATGATGGGGAAATTAACACGAGCTTTTTCTAGTGGTCATCTGACGCTGATTAGGGCTCAGAACTATTACACACTCGTTATGGAGCCCAGTGTTTACAAGTGGGTGGTGGGTCGTTTACATTCCACAGCCTCTGCCCAAACAACACAACGTGTGCACGTCTGACAGCTGAGCAAAAGTGTCCAAACATTGGTGAAAATTGCACACCCATCACTGTCTCTGAATTGTCTACGCTGGTCAACGACGCCCATGAACACATGACCGCTCCTCTTTGGATGCTAAAACAATAACTTTAGTGCAAAGGTGCAATAGAGAAATCACATTTTCTCTGGGGGGAGTGTAGTTATTTTGGTTAGTTACATAAGAGGATTCTTTCACAGAGAAAACAACAAGTCTACCCTTCCTTTTGCCCAAACTCAGCTGGGATAGGCTCCATCTCATGCATAACCCTGAACAGGGTAAGCGGTGAAACATATATAGACACCTGAAGCAGGGGTGTCCTAACAGGGGTGTTTTTTTTCTGTGGGCCACGTACTACAAAATGAATAGATGCATGGACCATTTTCATATTATTCACTTTCTTCATTAAAAAATAAATAAATACAGTAAACCCTTGCCATTTTCTGCTTTGTATTTTTTTTACATTGTTACACTAAAATGTGTTAATGAATAAATCATGCTTTTTGGGGGGTCGAATACGGCCCGTTATTAGTCAAAACATATGTATATTAAAGCTAATGTAAAATATTTTTCATATCTGCTTATAGTTTATATCTGCTATATTAGGTGATGTGAGTGACCATTTGGGGTGGTATTTCATGTCTAGCGGGCTCTAATAATGTTAAAAAAAAATAAACAGAGCAGAAAAAAACTGTTTCTACTTCATAGAAGAATATTCCCTAGGGGTCAATGAAAATCAAGCTACAGGCTGTAAATGGCCCCCGGCCCACATTTTGGACATCTCACTCTTTCCATATGCCGGAAATAAAGAGCCACAAACCTGCAAACATTGACCAGAATAAAGGTACAGTAGATGCCGGCTTTTCGTGGGGTTACAATCCGGGACCATAAAAAAAGGGACGTAAAAATACTTTATCTATGTAGTGCGGTATCTGTGCACGGATTGTAGTGAAATTGAGACAGGAGGGTAAAATGAGTGTATCAGGCAATAAATCTAACACATAAAAAGTCGGGGTCGTGTGTCTCATAAATATCTTTTATTTATCAACTCCAAGTTAAAAATGCATCAGATACTCTGACATCTAATCTGGTCCTCAGTTACCGTACGTGACCATTTCCCTGGTTAATGATGCTCTTTTCCTCCTCCTCGGCATCATTATGTTGTTTTCTCTCATTGCAGCTTTTCCCACCCACCGAGCGTCCCCTGGAGAAGCTTGCAGTCGGGTCTCACATCCCTCCAGTGTCTGCTAGATGGGAATCTGCTGCCCTTTGCTTTCAACAGCACAACCCTCAGCGTCCTATATTACATGCATAAACAGGAAGTGGAGGCCCTATTGCAGCGGAAGGCTATATTAAGGAGGTTTATTTTTGTCAACTTCATGCTAATGTCATGAGACGTTCTAGTGTTTTTTCTTCAACAGATAGGAACTGATGAGTTTTCCCATGCTGAGGGAAACCCATCATAAGTAAATACTGTATTTATTTAGATGGTCCCAATGGATCTTTCTTCTAAAATTTCCTCTTGGAAAACTGGGTGGTGGGAGGGATTCCAAGCAAAGGAAATAGTTGAATGTTTATTATGTTCCACCGGACACAAGAGCAAGGACAAGATCTCTCACTCTCCAAAAAAAGAGGAAATGTGCAAAAGATTAGCTTTTATGCTAATCTAACTCATTGTAACTTATGTATTGATAGTTTATTCCCTCTATTGCTATGATCAAATTATTATTTTCATTTTTATTTTTAATATCTTTTTTTTCCCTTAACACTGCAGCAGATACATTCTTTTCCTTATCAATGCTTAACCTTTATGCATCCTTTTATGTCAAAATGTATTTATCATTAATTTTGTTTGTTCTTATTTACTAGGCGCAGGCGAGGCGCAAGCCAATGACCATGTTTTGAGTGAATTTTGCCATTCCTTGCCAGGCGCAGCGTACATACACATCCTTCAGCTCTTACCGGCGCAAGTGGCAAAGAGGTTGGAGAGAAGGGGTGACTGGGTTTAACACAGCCAGGTCACATCTTCACTAATCAAATGAGCTCCTCTCCTCACCTTTAAATGTGCCGCTGGCGAAGCACATTGCAAGTTTTATTGAATAAGGAAGAAGATAGAAGACGGAAGACGGACAAACTTCTCCCAGACAGAAAGTGATGTTTTGGTCCGGGAGGTCCACGGGCTGATGATGCAAAAAGGGCCTGGGAGGAGATTACAGAATCGTTGCCTCGTGAAAAAAACGGCTCAATGATGTCAGAAGAAAGCAAAACAAAAACTATCAGAGCACCGGAGGCACACGGTGGCCACCGGTAAGGTAAGCATTTTTCCCCACTAATAAAGACACTCGTATTTAGTAACCTATATATATGAATAAAGAAAAAAACTATGCATATTAGGGAGGAAATCCGAAGCAACTGTGCGTAAAAGACGCATTGCCAAGCTGGTGGTCTGGCCCTTGTCACTTGTGTTTGCATGTGACATGAACTTCTATTACCCAATTCATTATCATCATTTTTGCAATTCTCCCAATGATGTCTACACGTTTTATTTACAATTAACCACATCCATAGCAGATCCAGGCAGTGATTCGGGGACATAGGAGGTGGCCGCCAGAAGGAAACGGAAACGGGACAGCCAATATAGATGAAAATGTATGTGCTGATTCAGATAGTTACTTTAAACTGTGGTTGTTGTGATTTTAAATGTGCCTGTCTGTGGGGTTTTGGTGACGTGTGCGTACTGTGTGCCAGTCGGCCATTAGACCGGCTGCGTTTCGCTTTGCGCCGAGAGTAGACCAGGTTGGAGCTGGCTAGCTTTCAGCGCGCCTTCGGTGAAGCCTTTTGGCACGGAATTGGCATTACGCCAGGCTGAATCAGTCGGCACCTCCCCCTGCTGCGCTGCCACACCCATTGCAGGTTTTACCAATTGGCAGAACACGGTGTTACGGCGGACAAATTTACCACTGCACAGCCTCAAAATTAGACCCCTTGGTCTTATTTTAATCATTATGATAGCATCTTTATTTATTTTTGTTTCTAACATTGCAGAAGCTACAGTATGTACCAGCCATCACCAAATGGGGGACCGGATCCCGACCCAGTGATGGCCTTTGACGGACCAGTGACCAATTCAAGTGAATGGGAAATATAATAGCATATAGTCATGCTCACAATCAACAATCGGAGTGGACAATAATATTCACCGGAGTGATTGCAGCATCATTTTGCAGGTGTACTTACTTTAGTTATTACGGTTACAAGGCAGCAAAGCCGGTGATGTCACTCAAAAAGAGCACTTTATGTTCACCTCAAAGGTAAACAAAAAGAGGAATTGTGTGGAATTCACTCAGACCTTACTGCATTTTAATTGAAAACTCTTGGTATATACATTCAGCATTTTTGTTTATCATATTAGATTATTGGTGTTTTATTTTTGTACCTTTTTTGTCATTGCGTAAGCCATCTATATGTTGATTTTTAGCCCCTGGTTTTGTTTTTCTACCTTGTCACAGCTGTATGCCCGAAAAAGTTACAAGCAGTGTTTTGCAGTCTGGGCCAGCAAAGCCTTCTCTGCTGGCCTAACCGCTACCAGAATCACTGAACTAAATTCCCATTAAATTTAAACCACTAAATTATGTGAAATTATTCCCAACAGTGTATTATCATCCCGGTGAGGTCGCTGTCACATACGCAGCAAAGGGGCTGTTTTTTTAGCCAATCGGATTTCTGATTTGACTTCTGATATTCCTCAAAGTCAGCTTGCAGGCACCCAGTTTTGATTGGTAGATCAGAACAAAGAGGCAAGCCTGATTTTGGTTGATCAGAGCAAAACAATAAGTTACACCCGCAGTGGCTGACTGCCGGTAAGTAGATGTATTTTACTTAGAAGGTTTAATATTTTTGTCATTCTTTTAGATAAATACAGATTGTGAACTGCTTCAGGTGAAGTAGTGTCAAAGTGCCGTTCTGTTAATGCTAGCCAAAGTGGGCTGAGCGGCATGTTCTAGCACCGTTTAGGCGCAACTTCCGTTAGGCGTACTGGTGACTGTATCTGAAGATTAGGGGATTCATATCGGCAAAATATTGTAGCTCCAGCTATTTCAGAGAGCCAACGGCAAGCCCACATTAGCAAGCTCTTGGTGAGAAACCTTGGCCAGAACCCAGGCTCTGAGGGACGGCCGTCTCTCTTAATAGATATATTTTTATTTTTCACAAACAATATCTGTGTTTTCTGTTGGCTTGTTCATATTGTTATGTAGTTATATTTGTATATTGTTTACAAACTCAGTAAATAACCTGATGGACACAGGAGGTATTTGGGGTTAAAAGGTCAAAGAATTTAAATCCGAGCTAATTATAGGTTTTGTTTTTGTTTACTCATTTTGCACAAGTGACTTTATTTTGCTCAAACGATAGTATTGAATAAAAATACATTGTACACAATATATTGTTAAATTCTTCCCAAATAAGCTATTGTTTTGTTTGCATATCAAGTTTCAAGTAAACCGTACTGTGTTGCTATCGGTATTGACATCAGCAACACTGGACCTGTTGGATGGATATTAACACAATGAGAATGTTTAAACACAGCAACCCCATTTTGGTAAAAGCATCTGGTTTGGCAAGGATCTGAGCAATTTAATGCACAGCTTTTTTTGTTTTCCATAATACGTTTTGTCATACTGTCTTACCAATCCTGCCACATTCAAAGACAGAAAGCCTTGTTGCCTTTTCCATCACAAGGTCAAAACGTTTTTTAATGCATATTTTGCGTTTTTCAGGTTACAGTCTTTTGAACAGCCTGTTTTAGTCACAATTTTCAAAGAAATCCACTGGGGCAAAATCAGACTATTTGTAATTTTACATTGACTTTATAGTGACAAGAGCCTTTTCTATTTCTAATGAATTATTTATCCAAGCATGCCTACTTGTCTTGAAAAAAATCCTGACTGAAGATGTCAATAGAATTGGGCCATTGATGTGGAGCTCGCTGCATGGTGGTCGAGTGGTTGGCAGATTTGGAAGACCTGGGTTCGAATCTCCATTGGGCAGCAGCGTGTGGAGTTTGCTATGTTCTCCCGGTGCATGCCTGGGTTTTCTCCGGGTACTCCGCTTTCCTCCCACATTCCAAAAACATGCATGTTAGGTTGATTGGCGTGTGGACCATCGGTATGAATGTGAGTGTGAATGATTGTTTGTCTGCCCTGCAATTGACTGGCAACCAGCCCAGGGTAGCCTGAAGTCAGCTGGCATAGGCTCCAGCATACCCGCGACCCTAATGAGGTTCAGCGACATGGAAAATGGATGGATGGGTGTTATTACAGACAAGAAAACCAGTTGGAAATCCCACATTTAAAAAATACAATATAAAGTGGCAAGAAATACCTCAATACTGAAAAAAACAGAATTTGTTCTGGAACAACAGTCACTATTAACGACTCAACACTAATTATAACATATTTATTATAAATGTTTATATAAATGTGTACATTTAATTACACATTACAAACCTTAACTCCTATCATAACACATTGTTATGCTGTTTGTGTTATTGTAAAATTGGTAAACAGTACATGTTATATACAGGGAGTGAGCAAACAAACGTTATTTGCAATTGATTTATTTGCTTTTCCTAACTTTTCTCTTAATTATGAATTTATCTCTGTAAAATTATGACCTTATTCTCCTAATATTACAACCTTTCCAAAAATGACAGGTTTTTTCTCCTAATATTTTGACTTTTTTTCGTAAAAATTACTGCTATTTTTCCATTTTTGCCCTTTCGTTAAAAGTTTGTGTTAAATTGTGTTTTTAGAATGTGCCGCAGTAAGTGACTCGGACCGCACTTTGAACACCGCTGTTTGTAACACAAGATATGCGGCATAAATTTTAAGAAAAAAATTTATTAAAAGAGCCATATCTAGCACCCGAGCCGTAGCTTCCCTACCCCTGCTCTACGGGAAACACTTTATTAAAGTCTTTATTATTATAGTTATTATTTATTTATCATAGTCTTGCAAGATTCGTTGATGTCTTTCTACTTTTGGGGGCTTTTTGTGCCGCACTACAAATTTGCACATCTTGCGCCTTTGGAAGGTCCCTTGTATCTGAAAAGTTATTAATTGTGCTAATTACATATTCACATTTTTTCTGAATGCATTTTACATATTGCTGGGGAGACTTGCAAAGCAGAGGCTGGATTAGATTTTAAAAAAGACCAATATTTTTGGTGTGCTGCCCACTGACTTGAAGCAGAAGTCACCCTTGTGAGGTGTGACAGTGTCTGCCAAGTGGTATCCCAGCAGCCCCCCCTGTGCTATTGATTAAATGAATCTATCACACCAGGACATTTGATTGTGAAGAGATCAGATGGTTGAGGCTCAGCGCGTCACATACTAGCGCTGATCATCTCCGACGTATTCATGAGGACGGCGACTTATCGGCCTGATCATTGGCTGAACGTCACCAATGCTTCCCAGGCCTCCCTAGCTCCATGTTTGGGTGAAAAGCTTCAAAGTTTCCCAGGACCTCCAAATGGATGTTTGGCCGTACCACAGAGGACGTGGTGAACACAAGCTGAGTGCTTTAGCTGCTGGTGATGCTAACTCGGTAGGACAAGCTCAGTGTGGCGTGAAGAGGAAGAGTGCTGTGTGAGGTGACTTATGGGACAATGGGCCCGCTTCTCACAAATAAAACATGAGCCTCATCCTCCATCCAGCTCGGCTGAACACTCTTGGCTTCTGTCAGGTGTTTGGCTGGAAGGAAGGCGGGCGTATATTTGGTTTTATTTCAGATTTATATGATATGATAAACAATAAACCACATTGAGTTTTTATACCATATTTATTTGGCCTCATTTGGCATTGTCTAACGTCATCTATCACATGACATCCTCAAATCAAAACCACACGCAACATCTGTGGCATTGTGCTGTGTGATAACACTGCACACTTTGGAGTGGCCTTTTATTGTGGCCATCTTAAAGCATTATGATGACAGTGATGCTATGTTGACATAATCCGCATCTTGATATGCCAGTCATGTGAGGTGGATGGGTTATGCCCTCCAAGTCTCTAACACAGATTTCTGAGCCGTGTTCAAGAGAAATCGGCTTTTTGTGTACATAGAAAAAGTTGCACATCCTTGAGTTGAGCTCATGAAAAATGCAAGCAAAAAGAAAAGTGTTTATATTTTTCTTGAGTGTGTGTTCTGAGGCTATCAATTTAAGGCATGAAACACAAATATTTGTGATGATTTTAATGCCTACAGATTTACTCATCCATCTATTCTGCAGTAGGGTCACGGGGGCAGCAGGGAAGCCCAGACTTCCCTCTCCCCAGGCCACTTTGTCCAGCTCCCCCCAGCGAATCCCGAGGCGTTTCCAAGCCAGCTGAGAGACATAGTCTCTCCAACGTGTCCTGGTTCTTCTGCGAGGTCTCCCTCCCCAGGGAGGCGTCCGGGAGGCATCCTAACCAGATGCCTGTGCCACCTCATCTGATTGGGTCTCTGCTTTTTGCAGATGGTGTAGTCCTGTTCGGCTCGGTTCTTAGCTACATATTTAAATGTTCCAAAGTCCTGTGCCAATTATCAACAGAAGACTGCCTTTCACAACCCCGTGCAGAGACACATAAATAAGATGTATAGTATGCAAGACGGGTGGATTTGGATGGAAAGCTTACATATACACGTACCATCCAGTGTGTAGTGCCTAGTGTGTAGTAATACCACCTCTAAAGACTTGTTTGTCACATTTGGCGTGACGTGAGACGGCAAACGAAACAATGTAAAGTACATACACGTTTTATTTTTTCCTATTTTGAGCTGGATTTATTGACGATCATATTAAAGTAAGACGTTCAAGCGGCTTCATCTGTTGTTGCTGTTTGCAGGCAGTCCTTTGATGGCCTCGCTTCACATGAAAACTTCTACGTGAAGGTTGTACTTCCTGAATAAATTCATGATGGTGCTGCAGCAGAGTTAATTTTTCATACGTCGCGAGTGTTGCTGAAATGACAAACAGAGCGTAATGTATGTTGCTCCCCCCTCCTGCTCCAACCAAGCAGCTGCCGGCTGCAAGAGGTGCCTGGGTTTTCTCATGTGCACAGAAACATAACTTACATTTTCATGTCTTTTTTCTCAAATAGTGTGATCAGTTTCTCAACTGCGGTGTCGGGACCCACAAGAGGGAGGACAAGTCAAACGCTATGTTTAAATATTAAATGCACAGTAATGTGCAAGGTCCTAGGCAACCATTAGCATTAGCATTGGGTTTAGCAATATTTTATAGACCAACACTGTTGGGAAAATGACTTTCAAATGTACACAAAAGTGAGTACAGCACTCACATTTTTGCAAATACTTTGTGTTAATCTGTTCATGAGGCAACACCAAAGAAGCGAGATGCAATGTAAAGCCGTCACTGTATGGCTTGGATAACCGTGTAAATTTGCTGCCCCCTCAAAATAACTCAACATTCAACCATTAATGTCTAAACCGCTGGCAACGGAATCGGAGGAACATAGAGAAAAATGACAGGATGTGCTGGCCGATTTTGTACAAGATGCCAAAAAAACAATCATTATGTTATTGGGGACAAAGCAAATGAATTGTGAATAATTAATTACAGTCATATTTAGTGCATTTTTTATTGCGGTAATTGCATTTTTAGTTTGTAACTTTACAGATTCTGTATGCAAGTTGGCTTTTTCAAAAAAATTATTTTACCCCCTTGGGGGTAAAAGACAATTTTCAGTGGACATTGTTTGGCTTTCATTGGGCTTGTTTTTAGCACAATGATAGGCTCCCATTGTGGTTGGGAAGACAAGGTAAGGAGCGGGAGTAGCGCAGAGGAGACATGAAAACGGGACAAGGCATGTGAGCTTTGTGAGTCCATTCATTCATTCATTCATTTTCTGTACCGCTTATCCTCATTAGGGTCACGGGGATGCTGGAGCCTATCCCAGCTGGCTTTGGGCGAGAGGCGGGGTACACCCTGGACTGGTCGCCAGTCAATCGCAGGGCACATATAGACAAACAAACATTCACACTCACATTCACACTCTAATGGACAATTTTGAGTCACCAATTAACCTAACATGCATGTTTTTGGATTGTGGGAGGAAACCGGAGTACCCGGAGAAAACCCACGCACGCACGGGGAGAACATGCAAATGTGCAAATGAATGTGCTAACCACTCAGCCACCGTGCGGCCCCTTTGTGAGTCCAAAGAACGGGAAATGTACATTTCAAAAACGCAAACTGTCCAATGACTCATCATACAAACCACACTGCAAGACTACAGAGAACAAAGTTAAGGTTTTGGTGGAAGATTTGCCAAACTTTGTTGCCACATTACGGCTGCTATATTATGTACTCCATGCTATATTATGGATTATATGGACCTGATTGTATTTTTATTTTCTACTTATGTGGAGATGGGCAGATGAACGCTGAAATCCCCCCCCGTTTTGACATTAAAGGTTGCAGGTAGTACATGGGGTGATGGATTCAAATACAGCGAAATGTAAATGGCAAGGACTGCATTTGCTTGATTCTGATAAAAACAATAAATGACTTTTGAACTTTTTTGTTATGGATCAATCTTTTGAGCTGCCGTGATAACACAATGAATTTGAAAGAAAATGTCTCATGGTGAGATCAATTAATTACAGCCTATAACTAATTAATCTCTCTCTATCTTTTTTAGAACTCCTGAGAGTGCTACTTAATGACCACTTAGTAATGTCTCATTAATAATTAATTTCATTTTTAGAACATGTCAATGTCAGATAAAAGGCCAAAAATGAACCCCAAGCGACACTTTGTAGACCCCTATAATAGATCCTACAGTTATTATTATTATTAGTATACACGTAGCTGACATTTCATTTGCTCCTTTTTTTATTTCATTAAACTGTACGATCCTTTCTGCAGAAAATAGACCATTTAAGAAAAGTTCACGTTTTTGTAACGATGTAGTGAGTTGGATGTGAAGCGAATGACTCATAATTGAAATGTTGTTTTTTTCAGCACTGAATGCACAGAAGAATTATGAGATTGAGCTGCTCTGTCTGCAGTAGATAGGCGCCCTTCCCCATGAAACACTCAACTTGCCTATTTTTAGATGAAATGGCTGCAGAGGCCGGGGAACATTATGGAGGTCTTTACTGCAGCCCCTCCTTGTCCTGCACGTTTGATTGTGTTTCCATACAAAGTCAGGAAGCTGTCTGGCCTTTGAGAGCTGCTTGCTGTGAGGAAACACACATGCATGCTGGGAACACGTCCAGGTCCGAGTCTTGGGCCTCCACATTTGACTTTTAGGCGTTCATGTGGCCCAAACACACACATAAGTCTAAAGTCTAACGCATCATTAATTGAACAATTTTTTTTAAATTCTTGTCCAGATTATAAAATATTAAATAAGGAGATTACAACATTTGATTGTAAATACACATAATTCATAAATGTATGCATGTGTGAAGAGATACATTTACACAGATGTAGAGAGAGAGAAGGTATTATGGGCTTATTCTGTGTGATGTAATTTAATGGTGTGTATGAATCACATAAGAAGATTGCGCGTGCACGGTGGCTACAGCACGTTACGGACGGACGTGCGCGGCTCGAGGCTGCGCGGTAAGGCCGGAGGAGGGCCGGGGCTTCCCGTCGCAGCTGAGGCGGATCTGCAGCCTGATTACGTCCGCAGCGGACTGCCACATAATTGATGACCTAATTGGGGAGTGGGAGGAGAAGAAGCGGAGGAGGAGAAAAGTTAACTTGTGCCTCCTGCCCGCAGTCCCGCAGCTGAGGGCGTTGATGTGATCGCAGAGGCTTGCAGCTTTTCACTTTCACTTCTTTCCCCCCCCATCTTTCACCCTCACACACGGCGCACGAATCCACCTTCTCACCTCCGCTGCGGTTCCTTTTTCTCGCACTTCTTCCTCACCCTCCCCCCCCGTTTTTGGGAGCGTTTTGGATAGACCCAAGCACCGTTCTCTTCTGGGGGAGAAAAAAAACGAAACAAAACTTCACCGCCTCACTTTGACCGACCTCCGCCGGACCGTCACCGCAGCCGCAGCCCGCTTTGGGGCACTCTCACTCCGGCCTGCACGCACCCGGCGCCGCGGCAACAGAAGCATCCTCAACATGAGCCTCAAAACGGACGCGGAGCCCAACAACAACGTCTCCATGGAGGAGGAGGTCAGCTTCCACCTTTTCCCCCCATCAGTAAATGTAATACATCCACATAGATTAGTTTTGTTTTTAAGCAACTAGTGAAAGACATTTTAAAATGCTTTTACAAAAGAGATGATAGTATTTTAGTGTTTTTTCAGCACTGTGGCCCAGTGGTTAGCATGCTGGCGACACAGTCCCTTAGAACCTCCATTGGGCATTTCTGTGTGGAGCTTGCATGGGTACTCCGGCTTCCTCCCACATTCCAAAAATATGCATGTTGGCTTAATTGGCAACCCCATAGGTGTTTTGTCTAAGTGCCCTGCGATTGGCTGGCAACCAGGCCAGGGTGTACCCTGTCTCTTGCCCAACGTCGGCTAATGAGGGTTAGGCGGCATAGAAAATGGAAATGTGTAATGTCAAGCTAAAAGAGGTGTTCGCTTGGCATATTTCCATGTTGCATCTTCAGTGCAAAATGCATCAAAATGGCCTCCCGCTTCCTTAATGTGTGTGTGTACACACACGGCCCTGAGTGGGAAAAGTTTGGACACCCTTGGTCTACAATATTTTATAGTTGTGCAAAATCTACAAGTTTTGTGTTAGATTTTTATATTTTATTCATGTTTCTTTTTTCCCCCTTGGCACTGTAGAATGTCATTTGCTTATTTTTATATTTTACACTTTTGTCTCACACAGGAAGAGAACATGGAAAATGATGGGAGGGAATTATCAGTAATGTGAAGGAGGGGTGTTAGGCTCTTCTTATGTTCAGATGTGTCGAATGTTTCTCATCAATTTCCGGCCCACCTTTTGTTTTCAAAAGTTAACGTGGCTAAAGAACACCGTTCTCCATTTCCAGCCGGCTATCCTTTTATTGCCCTGCAGAATATTCTGAAAGACAAATTTGATGTGGGGAAAAAAACCGAATTTGCTTTGTCACCTGCAACAATAAAGTAACATGTCATTGTTTTCTCCCAGTTGCTTAGCAACCTTTTCATTTTAATGTACTAAACGTATGAAATTGGCCCGCGTCCTTTGATATGGAACATATTTATAGTGCAGCGTTTCCCACCTTTTTCACAATGTCAGTCTGAAACATTTTTAAGAACTTTTCTTTTGTAATTGTTATATTTCTCCTGTCGCTTTTAAAATCGAGCATGTTTCCAGCTGCCATGATTTGTCTTTATGGCCAGCAAAGTGTTCTTGGCTAATGAAACCCTTAAGAAAACCCAGTGAGGGGGAGCGCTGCACCTTTTTGTTGCTCCTTTGTTCGTTATCTCCTTCAAAGTAAGCTGCTTTTGCAACTCAACCTTTGAAAACGACTGTCAGTAATTGTTTAAATATCGCGTCGTTCTCCTTCCCTATGAAAGAAGCCGGCGGCTCCGGCCTTTTTCATTCCGTGTTGAGTTTTACACCAGAAAAAAGGGCCGCATGTCGGCAGGGTTGAGGCCGTGGGTCAGAGGAAGGAAATGGTTTCATGCTGTGCACTCTTGTCCTGCACTGTTCCTGTGGCAGCCCCGTTGTAGACAGAGCCTCCCCACCAGCTGAGAACTAATGGGTCCCGGTCTGCTGTTTGTGCCCAAGGCCACACCGGGCTGCACAAGGCATCGGCCTTCATTGAGTCCTGCACAACCAGGGGTCCCCAGCAGGATGATTTTGTTTTTCTTTGCTCATTTTGGGGGCTTTTCTTTTCGGGATTATGGATGACCAGCTTGTGAACATAAAGAGCATTTAGTGCTTCAGATGCACTTTAAGGGTGGGAATGAAATATTTTCACCACCTTCT
This sequence comes from Oostethus manadensis, assembly GCA_024372805.1. Classification (NCBI taxonomy): domain Eukaryota; kingdom Metazoa; phylum Chordata; class Actinopteri; order Syngnathiformes; family Syngnathidae; genus Oostethus; species Oostethus manadensis. The sequence goes on along the minus strand of QODF01000162.1, from coordinate 134,816 downwards.
TCTATAGAAGGTGATGCCGCTATCACCCAGATCTGAGAGGTCACAAAATTACAATAAGAATAGTCTAGCGTGTGCATATTTTCTTTTAATCAGTTGGCAATGCCAAATTAATCAACCTGTAAAAGAAATAAAATGTCCTTTCACTTGTGGTAAAATGAACTGTGTAAACTGGTTCCAGGTACGAACACTGTTCGTCAGTGGCCTCCCAGTCGATATCAAACCACGGGAGCTGTACCTTCTCTTCAGGCCATTTAAGGTATGTACGGCAGTTTATAAGGGAAAATGTGTGCCGCGGGAAAGGATGGCGAATAACTTGCACTTTCTCATCCTTTAAAAGCCGATGTATAGCTTTGTGGTGCTGTGCTCGTCGCAGACATTTCCAGCCTGTTTAATTTCAGCAACAATTGTGCATTCTTTTCCAGTCTCCCACAAAGAATGAATCCAGCCCCTTTTTGAACATTGTAGCTGAAATCAAACACTCTCCCTGTTAATGAGTCCAAATACTGGCATATATGGAAATGAGGCCACATCATTGTTCATCCATGGCTGTGGACTCTATCTTCATAAACACCCATCCCACTTCTGTCCTAACTAACCAAATTGGAAGTGGTATCCCTCGCACATGGATGACTCTGTGGAATGTGTAAATGAGTAGCCCTCACTACTGACCAACCGTGTGTGCGTGCGTGCGTGCTCCCCAACTCGCCCACTGTGGAGGGAAACGGTGGAGCGTTCCGACACTGTAAAAGGCCTGAAATGTTGTGTGAGGGGAGCTTTCTACGTGCGGCAAACAATCAGCAACATCCTAACACCCCAAAGAAACGATGCAAACGCCAAAACACACATGCACGAATGGAAATGCTACAAAGTCACAGAACAAAAGAAGTTAGCCAGGCTGCTGTGGGTTCCGGACCGTAAAGACCTGAGCATGTCCTTTTTTGGTTTGTTTTTGTGAAATAATTACGTCTTCAAAGACTTTGACCCTTGTGGAAGCCTGGATAGCTTGTTTTGTTCCATGAAATTGCAGCGTTTCTCTTATGCAGGTGTTTGGCATATTTTCGGCCTTTTTTTGTATTTGTTTTGATTGGATCATAGCATTTTCCCACTAAGTGTTTAATGTTGGTTTTGTTAGCCACAGTATATTGGCATATGTAGCTGATAAATACAATCCCCTGGTGAAATCGTGTGCATGCTTTGGATCAGTACATGCAGCATGTGCAGTACTAGTACAAATTTTTATTTATTTTTTGGTCCATAATCTGGTAGCGCTCAGATAAGACGCTGCAATAAATACGGCCCACGGTAGCGTTGAGGGGATGGGAGGTAAAATGTTTGACTTGACTTCAGCATAAGAAATGCAACCGGAGCCACGCTGGCCGTCGACTGATGTCCAGCTGATGCCGAGAGGCGTTTATGCCTGACTTCCTGCATGTGACGCCATGGTGGATAATTGGCTGTCTTTCTTCTCCGCAGGGTTATGAAGGGTCACTGATTAAGTTAACATCAAAACAGGTGAGATTCCCCCGTCCACGCTAGAAACTGTTGCTAAAACACTTGGTTGGAATGTGTCTGTGTAATGCATCATTTTTCATGGCAATTTCTCCTACGCATTTTTATCTGATGTCTGGTTTACTTTTTTTTTTTTTTTCCCCCTAGCCTGTTGGGTTTGTAACCTTTGACAGCCGATCTGGTGCTGAAGCTGCAAAAAATGCTCTAAATGTAAGAATTTCCTTCTGACTAATATGCACACATGTTTTGCTGTCCCCTTTTTAATTGTGCTCTTGTTTTAACATAGATATAAAAACATTGGGAATGTTCTCTGAAAAATCCTCTCCCGTCAATTACCTCCAAGTCAACTCTTTCTGTCTTCTCATAATTCAATGGCAGGGACTTTTTTGGAAAGAGACGGCAATCCTGTAGCATTACGGTAGTTTACTTTGACCTTGATACACATCCATTTTTAGTCTGGTGTAGCTTTCCTCATTTTGCATATCACTGCTTTACTATGATACTTGTGCTATAGCCACGTTTTTTTTAGTGTTCTTTGGACACATCTTCAGTAGTGTAACCTTATTTTTTCACCAGTAGGCCTAACACACTCTTATAGCCTAGACTTCCTTATGAGCATCACTTCTTAGGCACACCAGCAGCACACACAAACACACACACTCAAAATACTTCTCACTTGCATGTGGGCACAGCGCTTAGGGCACAAGAACACAAGCAGGGTAAAACCACCCGAAAAATGCCACTCGGGTCTTGTCATCGGCCCTTTTCCTCGTCTCTCTCTCCTCCTGGCTCGTTGCGGTAGGATGAGCTCATGGTGAGGAAAAGAGATGTAACCATGTTGAAATACTTCAGTCTTGTATCCGTCCCCCCCCCTAAAGTCCAGGAACTGTTTTGCTGGAATGGAAGCAGTCTGGAGGAAGTGGGTGCATTCTTCCAGTCCACAGGACAGAAGGGTTCAAAGGATACATCCTGAGTATTGAAACATGGCAGTAGGAAAGGAGACGGTGCAAGACTAAGTACAGCCCCTCAAACTTGGCCCGCTTCCCTTACGATCCAATGTCCCTCCCCTCCGTCTCTCCTTTAGGGCATCCGTTTTGACCCCGAAAGCCCCCAGACCCTGCGCTTAGAGTTTGCTAAAGCCAACACGAAGATGGCAAAGAGTAAGCTGATGGCCACACCGAACCCCACAAATATCCACCCCGCTCTAGGAGCACACTTCATTGCACGGGACCCATGTAAGTTGTACGGCTGCACCACTCCAGGCTCTCTCATTCACCCTCACTGGGGCAGTGGCGGAGTAAATCCATTTTGTATGGTATGGAATTACGGACTGAGGTTAAAGGGTACCTAACAAAAATCTAACCCACCCCGCACATGCATGCATGCATCATCTCGATTCTTCAGCCGCTTTGCTTAATCCAGAAGGTTTTTCAACCAGACTTCATCTTGACACCTAGTAGTGGATAAGTACATGTTGGGGGTGGGGGATGAAATTTGCCAAATGGGTTACATGAAGTCCATATCATGTCAATAAGAGGACTTATTGATTTCAACATCTCAATCAGGTCAGCTTTCTTTCCACATGCCCTGTAATTCCCAGATGACCTGACAGGGGCAGCACTGATCCCGGCCTCCCCGGATGCCTGGACCCCTTACCCACTTTACACAACGGAGCTGACCCCGGGCCTCCCTCACGCGGCCTTCACTTACCCGGCGGCGGCGGCCGCTGCCGCAGCCCTCCACGCCCAGGTGAGGGACCAGCCGGTGTGTCTATCTACCATGTTTTTTTTTTGTTTGTTTTTATACAGCCATTGTAGGCTTTGCTTGTTTTCCTTTAAAAAAAAAAAAAGTCAGACACCGCCCCCCACAAACCTCCGCTTGCTAGATGATCTAAATGTACGCAAAACACATGGTCATAAAATACAGTAATAAAAATAGTAAATACAATTTACAAAAAAAAAAAAACTTTGTTCAACCTTTTGATTTGAGGTTACTGCATTTTCAGTTTTATATTCAAACAATAATTAAGATAACCTCCTCCCAGGTCTCTAACAGCGCACGAAATCCCTACCCCTCTAGCATTCAGTTTCTGTCCTTGATGGACACGACAGTCTGGCAGTTGTAACCAAAAAAGTGGCTAATGGGTGGGCATCTCCAACTTTTTAGGATCACTTTCACCTCCGTGGTGGTTTTCTTTTTCTTTGGCACTTCTGCTTGGGAGATGCAATTAAGTGCAAAATTCTCTGGTATCCTTCCTCTGTGTAGTTGCGTAGGCACACATCGCACTCTTGTGCTCTGTGTATTCTTCGGGCGGCATTTGCAGTACGTCTGGTGTGTGTACGGACCAAAATTAGGTTTTACGTTTTTGGGCTTGCTTAACCTTAAAATGGTTTGTATGGAGTAATACATTTCAGAGATGTGTAAATGCTTTGCAAATACGGTCACGGGCAGACATTCTGTTAGTAGTGGAAAATATCTCTCGGTCAGTTCGAGTTCGTCGTTCGAGCACAAGAATGCTACATCACCGAGCACTGACATGGGCCTTTTTCCTGAACTTGTGGCACAGGAATGCAAGGCATTTGCTTGGAAAAATGCTCCTGAGCTAATGTAATGTGTGGGGGTGCTTTTTAATTACAATCTGAGAACGTCCTGAAGTGTTTGCACCAATTCTCTGCTATGAGACTTGAGTGTGCAAATTGATGATAACCTGGTTATATGAAGCAGCTTCTGTCTTTTTGTGGAAGGAAAAAGGAGGCCGCATTCTGTCTCTGCTTCGGGAAGGTACTGGGTGTAAATGTTTCCCACATTTCCATGCCTGTTCATTAGTGCAAAAGGTCAAAGTAGATATGTAAATATGGAGAAAATCCTCAACTGTTTTTTTTTTTTTTCTAAACACCAAAGCCTCATTTTGGTCATGACTATGTTTGTGTTTCTTTAGATGCGCTGGTACCCTACTCCTTCTGAGACTTCCCAACCAGGATGGAAGTCCCGGCAGTTTTGTTAGATATTTAGTGAGTAACCTTTGGTCCGATAAGTGTTTAGACCTCCCTAACACTATCCACATTGCGGTCAGTGCTAACTTGATCTCGTGCACGCTGAAACTGCAAAATGTGTCAATGCAATTCTGAATGAGGCAAAAACTGAAAATTGGTCTTAATGCAACTTGACAGTTTTCTGTCACTACTATGTTCCTATTGTACACAAACTGGGCCTCTTGAGCTGAGCCTTTTGGTTTCTCAAAACAATTTTCCCATGTCCTATAATTTAAAACTTAAAAATTATTTGTGACCAATTGACAGCGCTAGATGCCATTAGGAAGAAATTAGAGCAGGGTTAAGGTCAGAAGTTTAAAACAGGTAACAAAAGATATTGTGCTTTTGGAATGAAATTTCAGGATGACTCCTCCATGCACCTACTAGGGATGTCCCCATTCCAAGGTGTAGTGCTGGTATTGGCATGAAAATGAGCGACGTTTGTCTGCGCGCCAGTGACACGCGCCACAGCAACAAGCTTGCTTAATTTCCACGTTTTGTCTTTGAAGTGTAAATGTGTAATCCAAGACTGGCATGACAAAAGGACAGCCATGAAGATTGGGAAGCACTTAGCGCCACTCCGTCACAACGCAGCCCAAAGACAAAACGGCATGTTCCGGCCTTCACCATAAATTCTGTTACGGCCGGACAGAATCTAACATAAGGGTCTCAATATCTTTAACTCCCCAATTAAAGTGCTGATTATGCACTGGGGTCATGTATTGTTTGACTTTGCATATTGCAAGGTTTGTCAATCTACGTAAGAAATGCGCAAGAGAAACGTGCATTCGTTACACAAGCGGTAACTTTACAATTCATTCGTCTGTTTCTCTGTCAGAATTTAAATGCTGGACAGGTGAGCTTAGTTTGACACTCGAAACCGAACGGGTATGCAACTGGTGGGTCAGGACCTAAAAGTGTCAGAGCCGTTTTTAGTGGGTTGTGGATCTTCGTCTGGGGGGGGGGGGGGGGATGTTCCAACGCAATGTCTGCATGCAAATCACGTTCTTGCCTGTTTGCTTGCTGCGCCGTCACGAGGAGCGTGCCGCGTTTCTTGCTTGAGTGGAAAAGAGGACATGGAGTTGGGGATTAGATGTGGCGTTCGTCCGAAACACAGCTGCAGATATCTGCCTGCCGTAAAGAGTGTCTCAGCAGTGCAGCTCGTGTTAAAACAGTTCCTTTTTTTTTTTTTTTAAGCAAAGTGTTTGTATGCTGTTCTCAAAGAGCTGAATATAAAATTGGAGTTTTTCATGACAATTTTTTACAAAGGCATATAGACCATCGCTGACACTCTACGCTCAGGGGCCACTTCCTGTTTTGAAGTCCGCCAAGGGCGAAGTGTTCTTGATCAATTAGGTGCAGTCTGATGGGGAAATGTTTCAATACCAATTCTGATTGAAGCAGGATACATGGTGTATTGCACACTTCCTACCTTGTTGAACAGCTAAAAGTACTCAAACAGTGTAGAGGTCGAGTGACGTTAGTAGGTTCATCCTGAAATTTCATCAAAAAAGCTCCACATCTGTAACTTCACTAGTGTGTATTTTGTTTTGTCTTCTTCCACTCCAGTCATCGGAATAACCATGTTTCCTTATTTTCTACAGGCGTCTGGAAACCACACCTTTGTCCAGTTGAAGTGAGGTTTGCCAAGCTGTTAATTTAATCAGGTTTATTTAATGGACAAATGTGCATTAGAAGCAGTATTTATATCTCCTCCCAATTGTGTCTGGGGGGGAGTGAAACCATCTTTGCTGTCGACAATCACCCATGTGCTACTGTTGTGGTACCATCTCAGCACTTGATAGAACCTCGTGTTAGACTTCAAAGCTCCATGTACCATCGTTGCTGAGGAAAACGAACACCTTGAAGTTATTGTAAAGGTAGTCTCTGTGGTTTACCACTGGCCTTGGAAGGTTTAGATGTGTGAAGTCATTGCATGTTCAAGTCTTTCTGGCATGAATTTAGAACAGAGTTCTGTGTATCCTGTTTTTCTTAGTGTTTGTGTTGCCTCTTTTTGGTCTGGACAGCAAAATGTTTTGATTTTTCCCTGTAGCTCCTTGGTCTTACTTCCTGTCAAAGCTAGGCTGTTGAGTCTCGCGTGGACCTTGTGAAGGCATCCCATGTTCATGACAACCCCAGTCCCTACGTTCATATCTGTCATTTTGGTTCAGCAAAGTACAATTATTTTTGTGTAATGTGTGTATTTATGCATTTTTGTGCAACTAAATGATGAACATGTATAAGTTAAGTGTTTTAGTCTTGTATTTGGTGTTAAGTTTTGATCCTATACTCCTGTTAAATAGTTTAGAGGAAGAGAAGTGCAATTTGTTTGGAAGTGGGTGTCTGTCAAAATAGTCAGAACGTGGCGCGTGCCAGTCTGCTAACATGAGATTGCTGTAGAACAATCTCCAAGAATGTGAAACTGGACTACAAACGTGAAGGGTTGCTTTTTGGGTGCCATTTTGAAATGGGGACGCAGGATTTGAGAAATTTAGTTTGTGGTTTAGAAACAAGTTTGTCTTTGTATCTGCTGTGCATAAGATGTAGTAAAACAAATAAATCCCATCTTATGAATAAAAAGTGAGTTTATTTCTCCAAATGAAAGTTTCATGCTTTGGAAATGTACACACAAATGTCCTGCGTGGTCAGCAGATGTTCACATCAATAATGCATCCCTACTATGCATTTGTAATGCACGGTTGCATTGGTGTCTCTCTGCATCATGTGTACCGTTGACCGCCACACGTGTGGGCTCCTATGCTGGTAAGACTGTTCGACCAGCCATGGTGCATTCTCAAGGGACTCTTTGCACTCACTGTGGCAGCTGCTTATTATAACTGTCATGCTTAACTGTAACCTCAGTAGCTTAAAAGTATACAGGCAGAAGACATCCCAGAAAGACCAGCAGCCACAAAATTAGGAACACTTGCACAATGTAACTCTGGCAAGCATCGCACTAATATTGCTTCATTAGATCCCTTCAAATGGCAAACACGAGCAATCGAGACGCCCATAAACACTAATGAAACCTGTTACGCTAAGGTGTCTGAATGCCACACAGGATCTCTACTACCCTGTCAAACCGTCCTGCTAGCTGGACGTTGACTTCAGATTTTGCAGCAGTTGCAATAAAATGACTTAAATGACCGTCTCTTCGTCACTAACAAATCTAAGAAGCTAAATGCATAGACGCACAGATGAAGCTTCATATAATTGGCCTCACACACCTAAATGGCCATTAATGACCAAACGATAATTCAGTTCAAGAAGTTACCCTGAAGCGTCGTTACTTTTTCGGTAAATGTGGCGTCATCAGCACGAAGCACGAGCAAGTACGCGCACGGGCTTTTCCGCATGCCTTGTTTGTGTTGATCGCAGTGTGGATGAGGTAGTGGCTCGAGTTGATGACCCTTTTATGACCGATTTGTGCTGTGTGTGTAAGGCACTTTGCAGTTCGACTTTCTCGGCTTCAATCGTGGTTCAAAAATATAAATCATATTAATTGGTGGCCGCCGAAGACCAGGTTGCCCAGACACCCGCCCTCGATCACTACCACTGTCCGTAGGGTGGCTGGACTCACCCTAAGAGATAGGGTGAGGAGCTTGGCCATCCGGGAGGAGCTCAGAGTAGAGCCGCTACTCCTTCACATCGAGAGGAGCCAGTTGAGGTGGCTCAGGCATCTAGTCCAGATGCCTCCCTGGTGAGGTGTTTCGGGCATGCCCAGCCGGGAGAAGACCCCGGGGAAGACCTAGGACATGCTGGAGGGACTACGTCTCACAGCTGGCCTGGGAACGCCTTGGTGTCTTCCTGGTGGAGCTGGAAGAGGTCGCTGGAGACCGGGAAGTCTGGACTTCCCTACTGAAAATGCTGCCCCCGCGACCCGGGCCCAGATAAGCGGAAGAAAATGGAATGGAATCAATTGGTGGTTGAATATATTCATACTGTGCATATTTAAGTTATGTAGTTTTTGCCTAAATCCAGCGTTTTTCAGCATAAAATGGCTGAATACATATATATTTATACAAATAAAAGGCATTAAAGACCAGATTCTACATACAGTACTACCCGAAATATTAAAATGTCAAGTAAAAGTAGTTTTATTTTGGTAATTTAACATATAAAAGAAAACCAATAAAGTTTATTGGGCCATTACACGCAAATTGACATATATCAAGCAGTTCCTTGTAAGTTTGGGAACTGATTAAGATTTTCACCTTATAAAAACCACAAACTCAGAAAATTCGATTTTCTTTTAAGCCGCAAGACCTGATCAGCAATATCCAAAGAAAAAAAACTTCAAATATATTGTTTTTCATATTATTTGATTATATAATATGTCAAATTCACCTTTTAATTTGGAATACAACAACCTTTTCAGGATATTCTAATTTTCTGGGCAGTACTTTCACTAGACGTGATCGCCAGAACAACAGGCTTTTATTGCAGCTTTGAATGATATCAGCCACAAAAATGTCATATTAAAACGCAAACTACTGTCGCATCCGTAACCCACAGCAAGATGAAAGCTGACTCATTTCCTGATCGCCACTCACTCTGCTCCCCTGCACACAAACGTTGAAAGGCACGAACGTTGACATGATTGAGCATCTGACAAAACCCAATGCTCACGTCGACAAGAAAGCGCGAGACTTGAGGAAGCGCTAATGGTCAAATCTACATCAAGCTAAAGGTAGGTGCATCATATCACCATGACAACAGGACACAACATACAAAGAAAAGAACCACGCGGATGGAGGGATTACGTTCATATCATCGTTGCAAGGGCCCGCTCAACAAAGTATTACAGTGCGAAACTCGTGTATAGAAATTCACTGAGACAGCAGGATGTCTAGAGGGGTCTAATGTAAACAAAACATACTAAGATCATAAATAGGTTTTTTTCTACATGCTCCATCCATTTAACCATGTTGTATGCCGCTCATCTAATTATGAAAACATAAGCAAAATGTACTTATCACGGTTGTATCTGGAACCAGTTAGCTGCCATAAATGAGAGATTCTTGCATAAGCAAATAAAAGGGCACTTTTCTATACATTTACATTTGCCTGTGCAACACCAGCTTAATATTATTAATGTATTATTAATGTATTAATTATTTATGTACAGTATAACATACACCACAATCATTCATTCATTCATTTTCTATGCCGCTTATCCTCATTAGGGTCGCCGGTATGCTGGAGCCTATCCCAGCTGGCTTTGGGCGAGAGGCGGGGTGCACTCTGGACTGGTCGCCAGTCAATCACAGGGCAGACACACCAATGGACAATTTAGAGTCGCCAATTAACCTAACATGCATGTTTTTGGAATGTGGGAGAAAACCGGAGTACCCGGAGAAAAGCCACACACGCACGGGGAGAACACGCAGACTCCACACAGAGATGCCCAATGTAGATTCAAACCCTGAACCTCCTGACTGTGAGGCCAATGTGCTACCCACTCGACCACCGTGTGGCCCAACACACGATCAACATCTGCAAAAAACGCAAGACACGAAACACCTTAAAGGACAAGCAGAGTTCATCCGCGCAACTTTGTTTTTTCCTTTAACCAACACTTGACCTTTGTTGTGTACAGGTGGATATGAGCAGTCTCCTTTAATAACCTAACATGCATGTTTTTGGCCTGGGAAAGAAGTGGGAGTACATGGAGGAACATGTAGCCTTCAAACCGAACAAGCCCAGGAACTGAGCTGGATTTTATATGAAAATACTTGAAAATAAACTGAACCACGTCCATCCAGTGCCATGGAAGCATCATTTCAGAGAGAAATATTCTTCTGGTAAAAATTTATTTAAGTGGTTCATTTAACTGAATTTTGACACATACAAGGATTGACTTGAAATCAATACTAAGCGCAAAGATGGAAAGCACCAGGAAGAAGAGCATTTTCGTCTTGTGGTATTTTTTGTTCAATGTATGTTCAATACAATTTCTTTTTCATTTTTTTTCATTATCTTTGAAATTATACATTCTATTTACACACAGTTTCATATTGCATTACCTGGGCAACAAAGCTTTACTGGTGTTTCTGGTTTGTAAGAGGGATAGTAAGAATACAAACACACATGCTAGTGAAATGGTATCAAAATATAGCTCCATGAAAATCAAACAATATACAGAACGTGTCATATCTTGGTGAATGTGCCACAGATGTGCTACGTGGTTTAAAACAACAACAACAATGGCACTGGATAAAAGTCCATGGAGGTGAACGAGGTGGTAAAATGCACAACATTGTTGCCCTCTCCTGGTTCCATACGTGCATGATCATCAGGCAGCACATTTTTGGAGGGCCTTGGCTGACTCCCGCTTCTCCACAGTTGGCAACCAGTTTGGAAAATGCAATACAAGATGACACTGTTGAGTGTTCCTTTCCAGAGTACATCTTTTCTGCCAATCATGTCAAAATGTATTCCCCCAAGTAGCAGGAGTGTTAAACCAACCCATGAAAATATGCTTTGCAGGTCAACTATGTGTTAGTGTTTCATTCATAGTATTAACATTTCAACTTTTTCTCTATACATGATGCCTCTTTTGCTCCTTTTAAACTTTTGCTATTATTTTTTTGTATTTTGTCTGTTTAACTGAATAAAAACAGCAATACTGGCCCCTAGCCACAGTTTGGACACCCGGATATACTGTATAGTGTGTGCATGTACAGTATACACACTATGTGTGTGGTAGAAATAGAAATAAGTGATTACATGGAATCTGGTATTCATATAGAAGAAAAACTAAATTGCTATCATGAGCTGACAACAAACATACAGTAACTCGTGCACATGCGTGTGTTACGTAGGGCGAAGTTTATGCGCCCAAAGTGAGAAGTAGCGGTATAATGCTTGCAGTGCGTTGGAAAGTTAGTACCCTCTAGGCAGCCACCGATCCACGACGTACAGTACCTTTACAGTAACAAAGGATATCATTCATTCGTGTTATTAGTAGGGGTGTCACGAGATCTTGCGAGATTAAAATGTGACAACATTCCTTGTTAAGAGAGAAGCCGTCTCAATGTGGGAGGATCGGAACCGCACATTGAGCTCTATGTGCACGCTATAAACCTTGCAATCCAACCTGCACTCCGTGTTTCCAGCATCACTCGCTCATGGCGTGTCTGTTTTTTTCATCGGAGTTCAACGTGTTATTGTCCTGCAATGTATTTTTTTCATGTGTTTTCACACCGCGACACACTTTTAGCGTATTTTAGTTCAACTTTTAATTTGTGGAAAGAACCACAGTTAAAAGCAGAATGTCTAGGTCAGGGGTGTCCATGGTTTTTCCACCGTGGGCCGCATTCTTAAAAGTGTTTAAAACATTTTTTAAACCAACCCATGTACTGTAGATATGCAATGTTTTTGAAATTTGAAGAAAAAACAGCCTGCATCTCAGTATAATGTTATTGTTGACAAAGCGTATTAGTATGAAAGAACTTTCCGCCTACTTTTTTGCTCCTTTTAAAAAATGTCTACAAATATTTCAACATACATGTATTTTTCCAAATATTATGTCTAATATATTAGTCATATTAGTTTGCCTTTATGATGGCAATTATATAACTTTTACCCAACCTAAATTCCCCAAAATTGCAATTTTATTTTTATTTTTTGTTTTGTTTCTCATATTAAGACTATAAGTCGGACCCGTTTCCAGTGAGGGTTGGACTCCGCCAGGGCTGCCCTTTGTCACCGATTCTGTTCATTACTTTCATGGACAGAATTTCTAGGCGCAGCCAGGGCGTTGAGGGGTTTCAGTTTGGTGGGCGCAGGATTCGATCTCTGCTTTTTGCAGATGATGTGGTCCTGTTGGCTTCATCGAGCCGTGATCTTCAACTCTCACTGGATCGGTTCGCAGCTGGGTGTGAAGCGGCTGGGATGGGACTCAGCACCTCCAAATCTGAGTCTATGGTTCTTGCCCGGAAAAGGGTTGAGTGGCATCTCCGGGTCGGGGATGAGGTCCTGCCTCAAGTGGAGGAGTTTAAGTACCTCGGAGTCTTGTTCATGAGTGATGGAAGGACGGAATGCGCGATGGACAGGCGGATTGCTGCGGCGTCTGCAGTGATGCGGACTCTGCACCGGTCTGTCGTGGTGAAGAGAGAGCTGAGTTAAAAGGCAAAGCTCTCGATTTACCGGTCGATCTACGTTCCTACCCTCACCTCTGGCCATGAGCTTTGGGTAGTGACCGAAAGGACAAGATCGTGGGTACAAGCGGCCAAAATGAGTTTTCTCCGCAGGGTGGATGGGATCTCCCTTAGAGATGGGGTGAGAAGCACTGTCATCCGGGAGAGACTCGGAGTAGAACCGCTGCTCCTTCGCATTGAGAGGAGCCAGATGAGGTGGCTCGGAAATCTGGTTGGGATGCCTCCCAGGGGAGGTGTTCCTGGCACGTCCAACCGGTAGGAGACCTCGGGGAAGACCCAGGACACGCTAGAGAGACTATGTCTATGAAGAGCTGGACGAAGTGGCCGGGGAGAGGGACGTCTGGGCTTCCCTGCTTAGGCTGCTGCCCCCGCAACCCGACCTTGGAAAGCAGAAGAAAATGGATGTATGGATATTAAGACTATTAAAAATAGATTTTTTTAATTAATACAAATTTTTTTTTAATTTTCAATGAAAAAAATTGTCTATAATATTTCTATTGTAGATTTTTTTCTCTTCATTTTATTATTGGATTCTCCTAATATTTTGTCTTTATATATGTATTTATACATTCATATATACCTATATTTTATATACATGTGTGTTTCTTTGTTCTTCTTCTTTTCTCCTGTTCAGTGTGGGTGCTCTGTGTGCTATTTTATTCAATCAATCTTTATTCATGTAAAATTACTCCTCTTTTTTCATTTATTTGTTGTTTGTTTAGCTTTCTTCTTTGATTGTTTTGTTTAGAATGTACCGACGGCCAGTAGCAAATGGCCCCCAGGCCGCACTTTGGACACGCTTGGTCTAGGTCATGTACACAAAGTAATAAAACATTTCAAAATCTAGCTGCGTTGTTTTGTGCTTTAGTTAAATAAAAAAGTCAGTTTGTCCATTTCTGTATTTTGTCATTGCAGTTTCATTAAAATAATGTTACAATCGTCTCGAATCAAAGCGTCTAGTCTGGTTCTAGTGAACCCAATATCGTGTGTTGTCTTGTATTGGTGTATCGTGACACCACTGGGTATTGGTGTTAACCTTTTATTGTTACTTTATGCAGTTTTTGCCTTTTTTCCCACTTTGTTGTTATTTTTGAAGCAATCTTCTGTGATTGAATTTTTACACTGCATCGTGGGCCAATAAAAAAGCTTCGGGTTTATTTCTGCATTGATTTTAGTTGCTGGTACACTTTCTTTGTCCCATTCCACTGACAAATTATGTACCTATAAAGCTTGTGGTGTTCTCCTTTGCGTTGTGTAATGTTTGATTTATGACAAGGTTGCTCCGGGGATGCTTTTTAAAAATTTATAACAAGACCTCCGCTACGTATGAAATCACAGGAGTGCCAAAATGAAAAGGAAATTCACGTGGAAGTGTAAAGAGAACAAATAATACAAAAATATACAAATGTAGTCATATTATTTTCCCATTTGACTTTGCTTTTTCCATTTTGTCACTGATTTGTGTGTATTGTCGTTTGTTTCTTCCATCTTTTTGTTGAATTTTCTCTTTTGTCTTTTCCATTTGCATTTCCCGGATGCCTGACAGTAACTGGAAAAAGCAATGTCAATTCATGGACTAGTCCATACCTGATCACACGATTCCTGCGTGCAGTGGCTATTTAGTAGCTACAGCATGTTTAAATGTACTGTAGGTCTTAGCACGGGTGACGGACAGGAAGTAACGTCACTATCACGCCACCATGCGCGTACTTTGCGTGAACGTCTTACACGATGGAGTCCATATGGAAGCTGCTAACTGGCTGCACGGGATTAGTCTGGCAGAAGGACCCGCCCACAGCAGAGACTACATTTGTATATTTTTTTTATTATTGATTCTCTTCATATTTCCACTTTTTAATGTTGGCCACGAAGAGTAAGAAGAAAGATTACTAATAATGCAGCTGCCATTACCGTTTCGCATATTTACACAGCAGAAGGAGAACGCCGCAGGTACAATATCCATCCATCCGTTTACTATCCTCATTAGGTCACGGGTATGCTGGAGCCTATCCCAGCTGACACCCTGGAGTGGTCGCCAGTCAATCGCAGGGCAGACATACAATCGTTCACACTCACATTCATTCCTATGAATTTAGAGTCGCCAATTAACCTAACATGCAAGTTTTTGGAATGTGGGAGGAACCCGGGAGTACCCGGGGAAAACCCGTGCATGGGTGAGTCAAGCACAGACATGCCCAATGGAGATTCGAACCCTGACTGTGAGGTCAACGTGCTACCCACTCAGCCACCGTGCGGTCCCTACAGAACACAAGCTTCGCCCAATGTGGGGCTCAAACCCACGACCCTGAGATTAAGAGTCTCAGGCTCTATACTGAGCTAAGCGGGCGCAGGTACAACAACAAGATTTTTATAACCACTAAACTGACCGCGTGACGCCTTTGCGTTGCTATTCCCCACCATTTAAAGGCAAAAAATATATTTAATAATACATATTGTGAATGTGAGTGTGAATGTTTGTTTGTCTATATGTGCCCTGCGATTGACTGGCGACCAGTCCAGGGTGTACCCCGCCTCTCGCCCAAAAGCCAGCTGGGATAGGCTCCAGCATACCCGTGACCTGATGAGGATAGTAAACGGATGGATGGATATTAATAATATAGATTAATAATATTATATATATATATATTAATAATGGGCCGCACGGTGGCTGAGTGGTTAGCACATTGGCCACACAGTCAGGAGATCTGGAAGACCTGGGTTCAAATCTCCGTTGGGCATCTCTGTGTGGAGTTTGCATGTTCTCCCCGTGCGTGTGTGGGTTTTCTCCGGGAACTCCGGTTTCCTCCCACATTCCAAAAACATCCATGTTAGGTTAATTGGTGACTCTAAATTGTCCATAGGTATGAATGTGAGTGTGAATGTTTGTTTGTCTATATGTGCCCTGCGATTGACTGGCGACCAGTCCAGGGTGTACCCCGCCTCGCGCCCAAAGCCAGCTGGGATAGGCTCCAGCATCCCCGTGACCCTAATGAGGATAAGCGGTACAGAAAATGAATGAATGAATGAATATATTAATAATATGTTTAACAATAACAACGTATTCTCGTTACATTGCGCCTATCTCGTTTACTTCCTGTTTAGGCCAACAGCCCGCGTGCCACAAAACGGCACAGGGCGCCACACTTTGGACCCCCCCGGTCCCCCGTGTTCCAGAACCAACACGTGCTGTGTGCGGGAAGGGTCGTTCAACTCAGCGTTCAGCGGCTACAGTGCTTGCACGAGCTTTTATCTGGCTGGCTAACCCGCACCAAGAACAAGGCGACGCGTCAAAACGCGATTTTAGTGGCGCGGCGGGAGCTTTGAAGATGACCACGTGAGGAGACGGAGGCTCTCGAGGGTCAGCCATTAGCTGAGCACACGTTCGCTGCATTGACACTAATTAGCAGGCCTTCCAGCCTATAAGTATGGCCTTTGGCTCCACCCCGCCGTTCTTAGCGCTCCTTTGGGCTTAAACTGTGGCCGCACATCATGGCTTTTTCCCTGGTGAGTGACAAACGTGACAGTAACAACCGGAACCATCTCACAAAGCGTCGTTGGCAGTGTCTTGTAGTCCGTGTTCATGACGGTGTGACTTGTCTTGGCCTCAGAGAAACGACCCTCGCAGGCCTGACAGCCCCGACGCGGACTCTCCAGCCATGTCGACCTGCATCAACGCAGACATCTTCCGGAGGATGAACACCATGCTGGGGAACTCCCTGGATCTGACTGGCGTGTGTACCACCCCCAACAACGCCAAGAGCAAGACGGACTTGCTTTGTGGTACAGTCGCTTTACGCTCTTCCACACTTAAAGCACGAAAACGGCCCTTGTTCTTCGGGCGCCTTAGTAACATGGTGTTGGAAAGGTGGCCATGTTCTTGGCAGGGAGGGGGATGTTCCACTTGTTGGCCTTGTTCAGTCATTCCTTGTCCTTTACCCAGTTCCTGTTTGCACTTGGAATTGAAGGCACACTATATAGACAGAGGTATCCAGGCGTGCCACTTCAATAAGCACAGACAAACCATCACTAGTTTTATTTGCTCATATTTGCTTACAAAGACCTTTTGGAGGAGTTTGGAGACATGTTGTGCTTAAGCGCACAAACCAAGGTACATTAAAGGGACAATATGCAGTTGGCTTAAGGGCACAATTTTTCCCCAACCAGTGTTAATTGTGGTTTAGAAGAACTGGCTTAAGTTACAAAAAATGTGTAACGGATCGTTTGACCCAAATAACATCGCTCACCGCTGTCTGCTGGTAAAATTGTAGCGCACACAAGCAGTCTGAGGCCGTCAACAGATTTCGCTCCTATAACGATGGGGTGTCTGATATAGTTTCAATACCGCTTATCCTCATTAGGGTCGTGGGTATGCATGAGCCTATCCCAGCTGATTTTGGACGACAGGCAGCGTACACCCAGGACTGGTGGCCAGTTAATCGCAGGGCGGACAATTTAATAATATTTTTCACGTTTGAAATGCCAATATTGCTGCCAGCATATCATACATATTTTTCATTACATTTGTAGCGTATGTTAGAAAGGCTTGATTATGAGAGTAGTCTGCAACAGTAGGTATGACAAACTGATGCATTCACTACTTTATGCATGTGGGTTAGTTTTATTGATGGTGCAGGAGCAGGTAGGCATAGCAATTTAGTGTTTATACCCAATATTACTCCACTGCAGCAGGGGCTTGCTGTTCTATCAAAGACTTTCATATTTACCTCTGGGAGTTTCCCGTGAGGTGATGCTCTCGATGCGCAAGGAGGGTAGTCATATTAAATTTACCCCTTTCTGTGCCACCATGGAAAACTTGAACATTATTTCAGACTTTAACAAAAATACCGGTATGCGGCATTATTCCTACTCCTTCCTACAGTTATTAAACGCTGCTGGATAGAAGTACTGGAGCGG
Source organism: Oostethus manadensis (assembly GCA_024372805.1). Lineage (NCBI taxonomy): Eukaryota > Metazoa > Chordata > Actinopteri > Syngnathiformes > Syngnathidae > Oostethus > Oostethus manadensis. The sequence goes on along the minus strand of QODF01000162.1, from coordinate 117,199 downwards.
AGTCTGGAATGGACAGCTTGTATCAGAGTACCTGCTGGAGATTTTATATACAGGCAGATGTTTATAATATCTGTTTACATAATATATGTTTATAATATCTTAATTTGATAGCCAAATTGCTATCATTAGCTGACAACAAACATAACCAGGGTGGGCGTTATGTCTGGCTCCATTCATGTATGGTGATTGAGATTTGACTTTTGTGTGAAAACAGTTTTGTGATGCAAATATTTTATTGTTTCTAATGTACAGTCGTCCCTTGTTGAAATTAATTTTATAAGATTCAATGTTAATAAATGGAATAATTCTTTTGATTTAGAATAGAGAACCTGTGACGTTCTAAATATATAATCTAATAACTTTAGAGCCCTGTATACATGAAATAACATCCCTTTAAGTCAGCTTTACACTCCTATTTGTCATAGTTTACGCCACATTGCGCTTCTTTTATGCTGTGAGGACTTTAGATGGCTGCTAGCTTACCAGTTAACCTAGAATTTCTTAACCTAAGAAGCCAAAAACTTGCCACAGAATGGCTGACTTCATGCATTAAGGTAATTAAGGTAAAGTATCTGGGCTAAAAGATGCATGAAAAACACCACATAGATGTGTGGAAAGGGTGTATACACACCAGGCGAAATCTGTAAAACTGCATGAATGCCTGCGTATCCCGGATTCACATTTTGGTTATCCGGGATACGGAGATGTCAGAATTCCGACCTCAGAACTTAGCTCACCAGACAAAGTAGGCCGGAAAGTCATTGTTGCATGTCTAATGTTAACTATACTTTTTAAATGAAATCACATGACAGGTAACATACTTGGATCTTAAAGATGTTGGATGACTTTGTGGATCCAGCACAGAACTGACAAGCAAGTGTTAACGTTTCATGAGCAGATAAGTATCTTACATATGTTAGAAATATTGAACATAGTTAATCGGTTAATTTTATAGTAATTGCTGGTATAAATGTGTATTTTGCATTGTTACATTTTCGTAACATTTCACACAAGCCCTCATAAATAAGTAATCATCCTATATATCTTTTATTCCAGTCTGTCATCCTTCCATTTGAATGGGTTGGCGCATCACTTTTTTTTGTCCACTCACGGTAGCTACAGTTTAAATCTGCATATTACCAAATAGAAGGGGAAAGTTTAATCAAGATAAAGCATTATCCAAAGTACAAAAATGCATACAACCAACAGCAAAACCTCTTGTAAGAATCACCATCTTGTGAACGGTTTTGGAGCACCAGCATAAATGAATTATGCAAGAATGAACACAACAATTGGTGTACCCCACTTTAGGAACCTAGGCGCTAGAACAAATGGTCAGCCTGCAGGCCCAGCATCAGTATCTAATCTATTTTTGTTTTCCTGATTGGACAGAAATTCCCGCTAATCAATTTCTTGTAGTTAACTCAAAATATTTTTTTTTTCACCACATGCCAGCTGGGATAGGCTCCAGCATACCCGCGACCCTAATGAGGATAAGCGGCATAGAGAACGAATGAATGAATGTTTAACTGTGGCCACCAAATAATTGTTGTAGCTCAGTCGTTTTGACGATTCCCTTGAACAGGCGCAGCTGAAATTAGCCTTGAAAGTCATCAAATCTTGCATGTCAGCAAGAATTGCCAACTTCTCGTCATTACTTGCGATGAGTGCCAACAGCTGATTCATGCTGCATCACTGGCTTGTAGCATTGCAGTACTAGATTTTTTTTTTTTTTTTGGGGGGGGGGGGGCAAATTGGGAGAAATTTTCTTTGATCAGCTCAATTCTTGTCTCTGGTTATGGAATGTATCATTTTCAGTGCACCTTTTCTTTATTGTAAATGAGTTTAAACTGCTTCATGTAGTTTAAATGGTACCAAATGACCGTTTTAAAAGTGACAAAACTAAAGTGAATTGGGTGCCAAGTCCCAGCTCGGCAGTTGCTGAATAAGGGCTGTAGCTTGTTTTTGGAAACTTTCCAGGCCTGGAGAGAAAGGAGGGGCTGATGCACATTGGTCTGTCCTTTAACATCTGATCAGTCAGCTGCTTCTTACAGCCTGGCAGAGTCGCATGTTCATCTCTCCTTGCTGCAGTATACACTGACCAGTATAAACAATGGTCTGACCGGACATTTTCAGGTATGCTTTTTGAAGAATCCTCAAGTCTGAATATTTAAGCCTGCTGAGTCATTCACACTGGTATGATGCCGCTGTAGCTGCCTCCCCCTCCCTCGCTGGATCAGGAAACAGGCTAGACAGTAAGCAGCAGTAGCAGTAACATCGGCTGTCCTCTACTGCCTACTGATACCAACTAGCTGATAGCTCTGGCAGGGTTTTTAGTTGTCGGGCAAGGAAGCGGGAGGTGGGGGAGCTGATGTCAATATCAGGAGTTTGTGAGGGCATCAGCAGTCATGTCACATGCTGCTAGGTGGGTCAGCCATGCAGATGGAGATGCATGGCACATTCAACACGCGCAGAGGCAGCAGGTTAGCTCTCCCTTCATCCAGGGTAGGGTTGAAAATGGATTGTCCTTATTGTGACTGATTTATTTGTGGCAGTCTTAAGACTTTCTGCTTTACCTTCATTTCAACTGATCCTCGCACCATAAAGAGTCAGACCTGGCTGCAGTGGGCAGCAGGAGGATGCTCTTTGCCAACTGTGGCGGCATGCCCGGCTCCCAGGAGATGCAGTCATCCAGGCACCAGCAGAGTATGGCAGACCTCGGCCTGGGCCTTCAGTCTCTCCGTTTATCTGGTTGGGACAGACCCTGGAGCAGCCAAGAGACAGAGTCCCACGCCTCACCCCAGGTTCAGACGAGCTCACAGTCAAGTAAGTACAGGCATGGTTTACCTCAGTCAAATCATCGGCACTCCCAGCAAAATCTGATACTTTGCCTTTGTTTCAGTCATAGCTGTCAGTTCTCAACATTGTAACATTTTAGTGACAGTCAGACCAGCGTATATAACCAAGCTGTAGCATCACCACCGAGGATGATGTGGCAGTTTTGCTTTGCTTTGTCTAGCAGCAATGCAAGAAACAATCCAGTGAAGCCTCATTCTGCCCATCAAAAAGTAAAGGGCTTACTTTAGTCTCAACACCTTAATCACATTGATCATACAGATAAGCTGACTGCCTAGTTTCACTCATGTCAGTGGTTTGAAAGCAGGGCATGGAACATGAAATGTAGTGTTTCCCAATCGGTTGAGACTACATTAAACCATTTTTTTTTTTACCCACTTGTAGTGCTGAAACGGCATTGCTGCTTGTCTGAACACAACCATCAAACCTTCATATAGAGGTCGCTAAACTGGGCCTTCAACAAAGTGGGACAGAGCTTTGAATGTGGCCTGTGGTTGAATAGCTCTGCTCTGTCCCTACAAAACGTCATGCACAACAGTGCAGTTGGCTAGATAGCTGTGCTATGAAGTGTGCTTGTAATACTTGGAAATAGTTCCCACAGGTGTTTTTTAATGACATGAATAACATGCTTAAAATTAGAACTTGATATACATTCACAAACCCTTAAACATTAGCAGTGTGTAAGTTCACTGAATGTAAATGCTGTTCCAAATTGGTAGCGGTCTGTCGTGCTTTTTGGGCTGGTACCAGTAGTTGCAGATCAATTTAAATTAATCTTGAGTTGGTCAAATTTTACCTCCATACAAATACATGGTAAACTATCCCTTGGTTGGCTTATGGCAAATCGTTTCATCTCCAGTGCTGGGTATCCTGAACAGTCCCTTTGGTAGCCTCCTTGGAAAGGCACCAGCCTATCTGCCCACAGAGTCCATGAGTATGACTGCTGACTTCCTGGAGAAGTTCCCCGGCATGGCTCGTATGGCGAACCGTCTGGACTCCAGCTCCTTCTTGGACTCACGCTCCAGTAGTCCTGAAGACTCTGAGACTAGCGGCTTCAGTTCTGGTTCCGACCACCTCTGTGATATGCTGGTATGTAAAATCACACGTCTGTGCCAAGTATGATAAAGTCAAACATTTCAGTGACTCGTAGTTGGTAAAAGGCATTATCTGTTAGCCTTAATTGTATCTAATTACACAGCTTGAAATAAAATGCAGTGGGCTTCCCTCGTTGTATTGCAGTTAATTGGTGCCATACCCTACTGATAACTGAATTGTCATGAAATAGGAGTCAATGCTAAGAAATGGTGCTCATGCGACTCAGGGACCTTAGTGGGAGGACCGGAAGTGATGGAAGTTCAGCAATAAATGCAATAAACTGCAATAAATGCCTATTCTGGCGATCATGTCTGGTGCTTGTCTTGCCAAACAATTAGACACTTGGCAGTCAATGCAGAATACTACATTCACAATTACAATGCTGCTTCTTCCTTGTGTTTTGTCTTTGCATTCATTTAGACATTTTTAGCCATAAATGTTTAATTTAGGGCAAGAATGGGTACAATTTGCTTAAATGTGCATATTTTACTCTTTTTAAACCACAAAACAGTGATTTTTAACTGCGACGCAGTGAGGGAAAACTGTTTTTGATGAGAAAGTATGGCCTGTCGATCAGTTTGATTTTTTTGGGGGGGTTTCTTTGTACTTCAGTCCACGTTGCGGATTTCGCCTCCCCTGCCTTACCTTGCATCAAACATGCAGAAGGATATGCTGCGACTGGGCTCCCGTCTGGACCCCCAGGACACCAGCTCTCCTCTGACCCCGCCATCCAGTGCCAGCCCCACCTCCTCTGCCCTTTCCCGCCGCTGGCGTACAGGTTCTCCATGGCCTGGTTCAGACATGCTGGACCAGTCAGATTCATTTAGTATTGAGAGGGAAGCACGTCTACACAGACAGGCTGCAGGTACATTTTTAGAAATTCAGAACCACAATATTAGCATGTTGACCTTGGGCAAAACAAGGGTACAAATCTTAAAATTTACCTCAGCTGTGAATGAAGCTACTTTCACTTGGAGTGGTCAGCTGCCGCCCAGAAACAACAAGGATCCCCTCTACTCATGCAAGGTCTTTCTTGGTGGTGTGCCCTGGGACATCACGGAAGGTAATTGCCACTTTCAGAACCTGTTTATTTACTCTTGATGCTTATTGGCCTTAAGAGTGAGATGCTTAGCCATGCAAGGACTAAGTTAAAGTAGTGATTAGCTTCTGAAAGACACTTTGGGCACTTTTACCTTGCATGAAAATATGCTTTGTTCTTTTAGCAGGTTTACCACAAGAAAACTTTTACGAATGCAAATTTTAGAGGTACATTTGAGTAGTTATGCCATCAGTCCATCATATCTTAACCAAAAATACTTAACCAGGGGTCTCTCTGGTCTTCAGAAATCAAACCGGTCAAATTAGCGATCATTATTGTAAGCTATTAGTGATGTCATGTGGTGATTTAGGAGCATATATTCCCAAAATAATCATTTACCATAAGTGGTTTGCCTCCGTCCTCACATCCATTTTTGTTGCAGCTGGGCTGATCAACACCTTCAGCGGCTATGGTCCTCTGACTGTGGAGTGGCCTGGTAAGGATGGAAAACACCCTCGCTGTCCTCCCAAAGGTAATGTGGCCAAAGGTAATGACAAGCTGGTAGGCTGGTATTTTTTCCTTACGTGGTTTCAGGGTGGCACTGTGGTGGACACACTGGCATGCTGGTAGTGTGAGCAAAACAGTAAGCTAACAACACAAGGCCAACTTGATTGTAATCCTCATAATTCGGTGGAAGCTGGTAAATTTAGTGGTTGTGCACTGGTGTTTGTTACAATTTGTTGGACACACAGTTGTAGAAATTGATCCTCTGCAATAGTTAATGCACTATATGGTAAATTTCCGACATCCTTAACACAAGTCACTTTTATCCTATTTTATAACTGAATTCCCACCAATATTTTTACACGCATTAGTTTGTCAATTCCACTTTCTGTGCTTGAATGTCCTTTTCTTGTTTAAAGAGGAGGCGTGGCCTGGTGGCTTATGCAGTGATGAAGGAAAATGTGTTTAAAAGCAAGTTTCTAACTTAATGGCCACAGAATGGCCTCAGTTTTTGAAACGGTATGCAAAATGTTTTGTGAACGTGTTTTTGTAGGCTATGTGTACCTGGTTTTTGAAAATGAGAAGTCTGTACGGGCCTTGCTCCATGCCTGCTCCCAGGACCCATTTCACCCAGAGGATAACAGGGAATACTACTTCAAGATGTCCAGCCGCAGAATGCGCTGCAAGGATGTGAGTAGAATTAACTAACTAAACTATTTCTGTACAATGTCATGACAAATGAGCATGCACAGTAGCAGATGAAGGTTATTACAGTGCAGTCTTTCCAAAGGGAAACGCCTTGTCAAAATTTTAAGACAGTGGAAAAATTGCAAGAATTTACATTTTGCACTGTTAGCATTGCTAGCTTGTGTCATGTCAGTGTTTTTCTGTTGCCTGCTATTCATAAATATTCAAATGCTCTTCACTTCATTTTCCTGCTAAGTCTTTCCTGAAAGTTTGGATGTATTTTGTAACATGCAATATGGCTTAATCTACTTCTGCTACCTCAAAGTGAAAATGCAAATAACTCCAGACATGCATCTCCCAATAAAATGAAATGTTTCAGCTTTGGCTCGTTATGGCTGCATTGACAGTCTCAAGCAGTGTAGTTGGCAATACAGCAGACTTCCTTGAAGATGCACTAAAATAGGGGTAGCCAAAGTTCAGCTTAGGGGCCATCATTGGGCCATTGCTCATTTGTCATTGCATCACAAACAATTTTTAAAACAGGAAAAAGCTGAAATGTTGACACAAACACCCAATAACACAAAGCTTTATATTTCAAAGCAAAGCTTTAAATAGGTATATTTTACTTACTATAAAAAACTAGCCATATATAGTTATTTTTTATTCCACCTAGCGACACTGTGAGCTAGTCTTATTACATTACATAATGTAATAAAGAAAACACTAATTGTAATTTTTCGTTGGAGATTAGGGAGCAACAACTTGTAACAGTCTCATTCTAATTAAGGCTGCAGCTATGGAATGCCTTATTACTCGAGTATTCTACTGAAACATTTTAATATATACAGTAGTGTTCCAATAAAAGTCCAATGTGAGTAACCAGAAGAATCACTGTTTGTATATTTTTATTGCTACATGGCGAACAAGTTACAAGTGCACTAGATTCTCAAAACAAGACTTAGCATTCATGATGTGAACGCTCTTAGGTTGTGCAATCGGGCAATTAGTTGAAAGGGGTGTGTTTTTTAACTAGAAATAGCAGTGGCTGCCAGTGACTTTGTCCAAATAGTTGGAGTTTGTAAACTTTTTTGTTTCTAGGATGTGTCATGGAGTCAACCAACCTGTGGCACCTTTCAGCTGTTATTCCTCCAAGATTGTTTAACATTCCACAATTCATTAACATTTGTTAGTTTTGCTTCAGAAACAGCATCGTCACCCAACAAGTTCTCCATTGGATTAAGGTCTGGGGATAGGGGTTAATGTGTTGTTGAAACACCCATTTCAAGGGCATGTCCTTTTAAGCATAAGGCAACATGACCAAGTATTCTGACATATGCAAACTGATCAATGATCCCTGCTATGTGATAAATAGGCCAACACCATAACCGGAGAAACATGCCCATATCATGATGCTTGCGCCACCATGCTTCACTGTGTACTGTGGCGTGAATTCAAAGTTTGAGGGTCGTCTCACTGTCTGTGGCCCTTAGACCCAAAAATAACTTTACTGTCATCAATCCATAGAATGTTCCTCAATTTCTCTTTAGACGAGAAATTTCAGATCACCTATTTAATGCCACACTTTTTTTTTGACGCAAACTATATCATGAATTCTGGGTGTTTTGTAAATCTACTGCACCTACTGGTGACATGTTTGCCATGTAGCAATAAAAATATACTAACAGTTATTAATCTTAGTCACATTGGACTGCTATTTTGAACACTTGTATTTAATCAAGTAATCTGAAAAGGTTTGCTTGGTTAAAGAGCAATAATGAATGCAAAAAAAGGGGAAAAAACACATTTTACTAAATGAAAACAAACTGTTTAATATTAACTGTTTTGTTAAATTTACATTATGCATAGGAACAAAGTGTATTTTCTTGGGTCCGATGGACTACATGAATTTATCCGCCACAGATCGGAAAAAGACATTACTAAAACTAGAAGACACATGATGATGGCTTTGCATGTATAAATCCTGAACTTAGACAGGCTGACTGGATATAAACCAATTTTCTTTAAAATATGGAGATTTTGCCGTGTTCAAAGTAAAATGAAGACACGTGTAGTGGAATTGAATGAAACGCACTTCTGTAGAAATGAGCAGCTACTTGGTTACATTGTTTTTATTTTGAATCTGCAGCTGGGATAGGCTCCAGCATTCCCCCACGACCCTGAGGATAAGCAGTGTAAAAAAGATTGCATTTTCTTAGAACTTTTTGCAGATGAAATAAACCCGGTATAAAGTCACGTTACATCATAAACTAACAATCAACAATATTTATAATACAAAGCTAGCACTCCCCACTGCTAACAATACATTAGTGAAGTATTAACCTTAATCTCACTAATTTGTGGAACGTAATTTTTACCTTACCTGTTGGATTCTGGAGGAAATGATGCAAGATCAGATGCGCCGTTTTGGTGTACAATTGCCGCCTTACAACAGATACACGTCACAATATTTAACTTCCGGTTTAGCCATATTTTCTGATTTTGGTTTCCTTTTGTAAGAGGCAGACAATTTCTTCTCCGTGATCAGCGTGGGTGACTTAAGCGATTCAAGGCAGAAAAATCCTCTTTTGTAACCATGGCACTTACACCAATTCAAATGCTCTGCTACTATTAAAGTAAAATAGGTATTCGGACATTTGTTTTCTGTAGCTTGGTTTAGTTTTCAGTTAAGTTGGAGCTGTTAATACATTCATACAAGTGTGTGTGTATTCCAGTCGTGTCTTACCTTTTCAATAAAATACAGTGCATAGTTGCAAGTGGTAATTAATCATGATTTAGAACAGATTAATCTGATTTTTAATCGCTGAGAGCCCTAATATAAATGTGTTGTAGGTTGCATTCTTCTGTGCATGTAAAATGCACATTGGGACCTGTCCTGCTCCTGTGATTTCAGGTGCAGGTTATTCCTTGGGTGATTTCTGACAGTAACTATGTGCGCTGCCCTGCTCAGCGTTTGGACCCCAGCAAAACTGTGTTTGTGGGTGCACTGCATGGGATGCTAAATGCTGAAGCACTGGCCAGCATCATGAATGACCTGTTTGGAGGAGTCATGTATGCAGGCATTGACACGGACAAACACAAATATCCCATAGGTAAGGACCTACTCTCTCTTACTAGGTGTTCCACACATGAGCTTAATGAAAAACTTTTTCGTCAGTGCGTGATCTCTTGGGTTTTTTAATGTTCCGGAAAGATGCTGCTGAATGGAACAAAGAACTTTGTACTTACAGTACATGCAATACAGGGCTGTCCAAACTTTTTACACGGTGGGCCACGAAATCTTTTTAGTAAACACGTTCAATAACAAAAAGCCTACTTCTCCCACTTTTAGTATGATTAGCTTTTTGCCTAACCTTCAACATTTCACTTTTTTCCTACACTATTGTGATGCAAGCCAAGTTTAATGTTCTTCTTGCAATAAGCCGAAGGGCTGCAAATGACTTCCAGGCCTGACTTTGGACACCCCTGAAAGTATGAGAATGCAAGTTGGGCCACTAGAACCCTAAGGTGTTTGTGTACAGGTTCTGGGCGCGTGACGTTTAACAATCAGCGCAGTTACCTGAAGGCTGTATGTGCTGCCTTTGTGGAGATTAAAACTCCAAAGTTTACAAAGAAGGTACGTGATGTGCTTGTTTGTGAAAAGCTTTGCAGAAGATGAATGGCAAAATACAAGTTTGGCTTCTCCCTCTAGGTTCAGATTGATCCTTACCTGGAAGACTCGATGTGTCAAGTTTGCCTTCGCCAACCTGGGCCCTTCTTCTGCAGAGACCAGGTGAGTGCAAGTCTGCACATTTGTTGTTGTTGATGACCATTCACACAACGCAAAGTACTTCGTTTTAGCTTTGCAAACACATGACCGCTGTTTGGGTCACCTAAAATAGATTTTTTTTTTAAGTGCTTCCTGAAGAGGGGGGAGATGGTAACGCCAGCTTGTCATTTTGTGTGGACAAAAACTCAGTCATGTGACCATACATGAGCTTTAACAGCCAACATAACTCTGAATATGTATCCATATACATGACTCACCCCGGGTGGGGATCTCTATTTTCCTATACTCCTTGAAAGCTAAGCTGCCACAAAGTATGTATTCATATCGTTGCCTCATCACGCGCTTCTCCCTTTCATTGCTGTGGAGTCGCAATATTTAGCCTCACTGCAGAGATTTGATTGGCTGAGGAGTATCACATGAGATGACTTGCATCTAGTGCAGTGGTTCACAATTTTTTTGTCACGCCCCCCTTTTGGAGAATTATTTTCAGGCCCCCAGCACCACCACATACCCCAACCCCCCACAAGACCACGCGCCGCGGAGATACAGTAAACGTTTTGTAGATTTACAGACTTTTCTAACAGTGCATGTAAGACATCTCAGCCTTTAGAAATCATTTAGTCAACGCCTCTCTGGCTGCCTGGGTGAAAGAGAAACTGTGCTTCCGGGCTGCCGTCGGTGCCCGGTGAAGGCGGGAGAGGCGGGGACTGAGCCGGCGAAGGATACACACGGAAACTTTAGTGTCGGAACACTTGCGCTAAGTCAGAACTTGAACACACAAAGTGGCAATAAAAACAACTCACAAGGCGCTTTGTTATTAAAGCCGTTGTAACGGGGAGAAAAATGTAGCTGTAGTCTGCAAAATATGTAAATGGAAAGTGTACATAGGAGTCCCGTGCCCCCAGTTTGAAAACCACTGGGTTAGTGGTGCGGTAAAGTGTTTTTTTGTGTAGTGAGGTAACGGCATGTTTGTGTGCAGGCCTGCTTCAAGTACTACTGCCGCTCCTGTTGGCACTGGCAGCACTCCATGGACATCCTGAGCAACCACCGCCCCCTCATGCGCAACCAGAAGAACAGGGACTCCAGCTAGATGCCACGGCTGGCCCGGAGAGAGTTCCCCTTTGGGCGAGGCTGCCGATGACCAAGCAGAGCACGTGCGGAACATCCCTCTGCGTGAGGGGCGGGGCACTCCACCAGGCACTGGGATATCACTGTAGGAAATGTTCACTTTTTGCACTTGCTACATTTTTGCTGTTCACAGTTGGCACTATGCACCGTGTCCTCGTCGGGAGAGACGAGGGACCGTTCACTTTAAAGCATTTTCTCTGACCTTGTGGCCAGACACGCCCTCAAGGGTCAGCAAAAGGTTAGGAAGCGGATGAAAATGCCTTTTTGTTTTTTGGTTGACATGTTGCATAGTGAAGAGCAATCACGCAAGTCTCATTGCCGTTCATTGGCAGACGCCATACAGTGCCTTTAACTTTTTTGTTTCCCTCTTCCCCCGGTTGGTGTGTTTTTCCAGTGCGAGCCAACTGGCGTTTCTTACTTTGGGAGTTGAACGTTGGGCTTCATTTAACCAGTCGCATTTCAGACTTTTACGCAGTTTTTTACTCATTTGTACACGCAGCGGTTTTAAGTCAGAACATGAAAAATTTGAACCGAATTCTACCTGGTGGCTGTTTATGAGAAAACCCCTTTTTTATTTTTTCCTCCCCATTTTTCTGCCCATTTTTTAATTTGCCCTCCCAAATTTCAAGGAGACGGGCAGAGAGTCCACCTAACTTGCTTTATTGCAGTTGTATTAAATGCTTGTTACAATACTACTTCACTTGCTCATCCATCACGTTTCTAGCAACTGATGGATCTTTAAAGTGAACTCTTTTCTTTTTGCACTTTTTAATTTGCACTTGTGGAGAGGTGGCGTTGGTTTTAATCACACTTGTACATCAGCAGGGGAACATGCCCATGTCAGCTGCTTGGTTCCTGTTGAGTGTAAGAACTTCCATGTTGCTGATAAATTAATCCAGCCAGACCTTGAGTAGACCCCCCCCTCCCCCGGTAAAGCGTCCACACTTTGTAAGCCTTCTTTGCCTTCCTGTTCCTGTTGGACACGATCGCATCAGCTGTGTGCCAAAGACTTTCTTTTCCATTCAGTTGATCCTGCTGAGCTTATCGTCCTTTTAGGCCAGCCGCTTTTTAGAGTTTTCAAAGTCTACCTCATTGTGGTCTGCTTACAGTTGTGGAGTATGTTCAGATTGGGCACAATAAAGGTGTTTAAGCATTACTGGCTGTGTCTGGGCTCTTACCTTTCAGTCTTGTGGGTCCTTAATGTGTTAGGAGTTTGGCAGAAACAGCGATTGATGTAGGACCATTTTGGGTCAGTTATACAGGGAGTGCAGAATTATTAGGCAAGTCGTCTTTTTGAGGATTAATTTTTTTTAACCATGTTCTCAAAGAACCCAAAAAACATATTAAAGTGGAATATTTTTGCAAATAGTTTTTTGTTTGTTTTTAGTTTTAGCTATTTTAGGAGGATATCTAGGATATTTTAGGAGTGTGCAGGTGACTAACTGTGCATAATTATTAGGCAACTCAACAAAAACAAATACACCCATTTCAATCATTGATTTTCACCAGTGAAACCAATATAACATCTCAACATTCACAAATTAACATTTCTGACATACAAAAACAAATTAGTGACCAATATAGCCACTTTTCTTTGCAAGGACACTAAACAGTTTGCCATCAATGGATTCTGTCAGTGTTTTGAGCTGTTCCCCATCAACATTGCGTGCAGAAGCAACCACACCCCCCCAGACACTGTTCAGAGAGGTGTACTGTTTTCCCTCTTTGTAGATCTTACATTTGATGATGCACCACAGGTTTTCTATGGGGTTCAGATCGGATGAACAAGTCATGTCACCTGTCATTAGTTTTTCTTTTAGACCCTTACTTGCCAGCCATGCTGTGGAGTACTTGGGCGCGTGTGATGGAGCGTTGTCCTGCATGAAAATCGCAATGTAAATGTATGCTGGAGCCTATCCCAGCTAACTTTACGCGAGAGGCGGGGTACACCCTGGACTGGTCGCCAGCCTATCGCAGGGCACATTTTATGGTTGATTTTCCTCTGCATTTACCGGATGCCTGCCACTAAATGGTAAAAGCAATGTCAATACAGCAAAGACTGTGGCGTCCTATCTAGCCTGTTAGCCGCTTCTGCCAGCAGCTTCCATATGGACTCCATCGTGTGAGACGTTTGAGCCGAGTATGCGCATGGTGGTGTGGTAGTGACGTTACCCGCGCTAAGAGCTACATCTAAACAGCCACCACAAGCAGTAATCATGTGATCAGGTATGGCAGAAGGACCCGCCCAGAGATGCTACTTGTGTTGACTTTTTCCAGTATCGGTATGAAATGTTTTTAGTGGGAGGTTAAGTTTTGTAAATGACAGTGAAACAAATTTCAAAAACTGGATTTAGGTCAGCGTGTTCTCATAGAATAGACAGCTGAGGGGGAAAAATGGGAATGTTATACAGTACACTTTCTCCTTTGGTTTACCTTATTTTCGGAAACAAATTACATTCTCAAAATGCTTAAGATGATTTAGCCAAAGAGTGCAAAAATCAGCACATGAAAAAAATCATAGCTCTTATCTCTCCTGAAACGTGGCCCATGCTTCGATGCTAATTGTGTCCCCACATACTGTAATCGGTGCCACCAAAATTTGCTTTGACCCATTTCCTGGGCGTCTGGTCAGATTCTAAGATTCATGTGGTATCCATTCTTGACCCTTAAAGAATTTAAGTTTAAAATCCACTCAATTGGAAATTGTGCTAACTCTAATCATTTGCAAAGCCGTACTTGCATCATGAATGACCAAGAGTGACTTAATAACTGACCTCTCACTCTGTTGAATTTGATAGCAAAACTAGGATGTGTACCTAAACGTGGCCTGTGAGTACAGAGTAAGACACCGACGCTTGTTCGAAAAGTCTTTATTCAGGCAGTGTAAGGTTCTATAGTCCCCGTGGGGTTTTGAAGTTCATGCCAATAATAGGCTGGGTCACTTGGAGCTTGGGAAGTCCACCGAAGTCCTGGAAAGAGAACCAGCAAGAGATGAATGCACACAACTGGAGGTTTAGAACTTTAGAGCCTATGCTTAAACGGAACACATGCACATTGTTGTGACTGTTTAGTCAACGTGTGTGGGCAGGACACTTACCAGCATCTTCAGCATGTCTTTAGTCTCCGGGTCCACTTCGATGATGTCCTGGTCCAGAGCGGAGATCTAGACCAGGAGAAAGAACAGCTATTAGCATAATGCTCATCCACCAGAAATACTATGCAGTGTTAGATATCCAGTTTCTTTCATTGTGCTTGCAGTGCGTCCATGAAATGACAAGGAGAGGGAAGTTCACACCTCAGGCACGTAGTTATCTCGCCTCTCCCTCTCCTCTTCCTGCAGCTTGATGGAGATGCCTTGTACTGGACCGTGCTGGATGCGCTTCATCAAGTGGGTCACATAACTGCAACAAAGAACAATTACTGGGTTTAGTTTGGAAAGTGTGTTAACGAGGTGGTATTTTATGAAAGGTTAGTTGTCTAGTGGAAAGCTGGACTTGCCTGTTCAGCAAAAGGAGTTGTATCACCGTCCTAACTTAGGCTGAACTTTTCACTTAAAATTAGCTACGGAAGTGCCACAATTGGACTGCTCGTTTTGAAGCTATGGTGGAAGAAGACATTGAGGGGACACCAAAAAAACAAGCATCTCCTGATATTATCCTTCCATAAACAATATAGATTTTCAGCTGAGGAAATACGCTACATACGCACAATAAATGAAATGGTCTAATTCCAAAGAGGTCCATCCAATTAATGCCAATAATCTCACAATTGGTGTGACTGAGGTATAAAAAGGCGAACACTCGAGCGGTATTTCTGGCTACCATTTCACCATGAAGATGGTGGAAAACTCCAAGGAGAAAAGTATGTCAGTGACGGATATACACAATCCTGAACATTCACTGGAGTTGAGTGAAATCAATCATACATGTGAATCTGCCTAGATCGGGTTGACCTAATTGGACTGACTGTGCAAGGACACATCAAGACTCCTACGACCTTTCAAGTTGCAAGCGTAAGCTGCTGAGATGGGAGAGACTGCATGTAGCAACTGCTGCCCAAGTTCTTCACCGGCGAAAGCTTTATGGGAGAGTGGCAATGACAAAGTCACTGTTGACGAAACTACCTATTAGATTAGAGTCTACTAGAGTTGGTCAAAAGGCGTGATCAAGTGGAAGAAGATTCTTTGGTCTAGTGAGACCAAAATGGAGCTTTATGGCTGTCAGACCAGACCAGATGAGGCGGAAACCAAACACTGCACGTCATGAAAAGCACAGCATCAAGAGGATGAGGACCGCGGGCATGTGAATGTGCTGATTATTACACTGACTACCCTTCTAGTCTTTTATCAACACTGCACAACTTTGGCATATTACCCAAATGCTGTATCTCGTTGTGACCACCAGATGGCAGTGTTTTGTGTGTTGTAATAATATGTAATAAAACTTTTTCTTCCAGTTGATTGAAGGACTACTGAGACGTATACGTTAGCTAACATTGGCCTAATATTTCATATTGCATTTTATTTCTGGTGCTTGTCGCAAAAAGAGCATATCCTGCATAATCCCTCGGCTGAATATTTCTCTCGCCTATAGATGGAGAATATGAAAGAAATGCTCATTTTGTCAATTTTTTATTTCCATGTAATCTGGAATTTCTCCGACTCTCCATAAATGGGTATGTTGATAAAATGACCAAATCGACTTTAACAAACCAAGAATCAAATTTGTTTTTAGTTCTAAACGTAATTAAGATGTTTTTACGCACTTTCTCCTCTACGAAGTGTTTTCCCCCCATCACTATTTAATATTCAAATGAGATGCAAATTACACGACGACGTCATCGAGACGTCCAGCACAGCCAATAGCTACTTTTCTTACTGAAGTTGTTAACAGTGCCTGTGATTACAACCATACAGCACTAATGTATTTGGTACGTCCAAGTACGGAATAGACTTCCAGTCCCACCAAGCAAACTCACCCAGCGATTTTGTTGCGAAGAGGCTTGCTGGGAATGATGGCGATCTCCTCGCACACCCTCTTGTTGGTGTGGAAGTCGTTGCCCAGGCGTGTGTAGTACTTCTCGATGATGACCCTGGCGGCCTTCTTCACCGTCTTCGTCCTGACTCGTCCCTTAGGAGACCAAAACCCAAACAAGTGGCTCAATGCACACTTTTATGTTCCATCTGGCCCTACTACACGGATTAGCATATTAGCTTCTCAGGTCCGCCCCACACATTTAATCCAAAAGTTGCCAGAACTACTAAAGTTAATGGGAAGCTTCACCCGATAACTGCGCTAGCTCGGACTTGTATTTTCACACTCCATCGCTGTTTCTAGTTCTCCAAAATACATTGCCATGACATCATGAATGTGGTTTGTGTGATGACTGATGCTTTGGACTGCTAAATGATCTCGACAAAGGTGAGGATTGAGATGGATTGTTACGGCTAGGAAAGAATTCACGTCGTCCGTGTACCCACCATGTTGACCCAAGCCGTTCAAAGAGGATCCGGTCAACGTCATACCGGAAGATTATGCTACACGCCTCAACGTCACAGCACAGGCTAAACGAAACTGCGCCCCCATGCGGCCGGAGGTGATAACAGCTATGGAGTCATGCTTCAGACGCTCAACGTAAGATACTATTTGCTACATTTCCATTCTACTGCATAGATAGCTTGATAAGATGTAGATGCAATAGAAGGCATCACCATCATTCTTGCAAATAATAAAATAAAATGAAGCAAGTAATGTGCAACATTAATGAAAAAGTCTGAAAATTAACACTTAAAATGCCCTCCATTGCACATTCACAAAGTTTAACTACGCTTATATTTACCATTTGGAAAAACTATAGATCCTTCCTCTTGAGCATAATTTGCATACAGCAATTTATAATATGACAAATATGAATAATATTTGTGAACCAACTCAAATGAGGTGACACACACACAAACACTCCCAAAAGGTGAAGAGATCTTTTATTTTACATAAAAAAGGGTGCAAACTGGACTTCCCTTTAGGCATGGAGGGAATAAAAAGTGTTTTTTATGTGACGTATTATAACATGAATCCAAGGAAGGGGGGAAAACTGGCAACTCAGATTAAAAAGTATCTTCAGCTTTTTCATGAAATTAAAAAAATATGAAACAATTAAAAAGTTGAAATGTGGGTCCTTCGTGCTTGAAGCCCTTGACTAACTCAAAAAAATAAATTTTTGAAGTTGACATTCATATTTCAAGACAATATTTATATACAGTTTTAAGATTTCTCTTAATCATAGCTCTGGGGGAGGGGAAAACAAGAATTGTGCCAAGGAGAAGTCATTCCTGGAGCTGTACATTGTCATTTTCTACAGTCCGTGAGGGGACAACAATTGGAAAAAAAAATAGAATACGGCTTTATATGGAATCCCAACAGAAAGAAGAAAGCCTACAATGGTAAGGTCTGTACAGATTTCAAATAAGCATCACAATATTGCAGTAATTGTCACCCTCTTCTTCAAAGAAAAATATACAGTGAGTCCAGGGTAATTCTACAGTACAGCAACAAGGAAAAGTGCCAGAGAACCCAAAAAGGACAAAAGCCATTCATTGCCACTTGAACTGTCCTCAACTCTGAATGTCACATAGAACCTGGAGTCCAGCGGAACTAAAATCTTGTGTGAGCTCTAGCAGAAGTGGAATGGAATGTTTTCTTCTTTCATATTTCACCAGGACTGGAAGCCATAACGTCTCAGAGCCGACAATAGACATGTTCCACGGGCGACCGGGATAAGCCATGCACATACGTACTAACCATACAGTCGCACCGCGGGAGGCCCACAGAAGCACGGAAAATAAAGAGGTATACCAGCTGCCAAGGGTACAGCACACCCTTGAAGGAAGAAGCAGGTGCAAAGACGGAAAGCTGCAAAGTTTAGTTTTGGAGATGTGACAACACATCCTGGTACTACATTTTACCACCGTGTGCTGTGATTTTTTCCACATGACTTCAAGGACAGGAGGTGGAATGAGATGGCCAACAAAAACAAAAAACATTCAACTTTTCCTGGCACGGGTCAAAGGCGTGAAGTGGTAGTAGTCTTAGGAATGGCACTCTGGGAATTCAGGTGACACATTAAAGGCTATTTAGTCTGGATATCCACCTCAATAACAGGAACACTTTTCTCAGGGAGCTGCAATGACACTCAAGACCTGATGTCACAGCTCATCGCCGAACTTGGAGAAAAAAGGAACGCCGAGCTGACAAGCATCATTTGCCGGCACAGTCAGGACGCACAAAGATGTCCCCACGGGAAAGAATACCTGTCATTCAAATAGCCTCTCCCCGCCCCCTCCATTCCCCCCCAATGACTGTAATGATGATGAATGAAACGATCGGGAAAAAGGTCCCGTAGATGTTCATATTCAAGTACTTTCAATAACACAACGTGGGCCCTGGAGTTACTCATGAGTAGTGAGGGGGGCCAAGAACAAACCAAAAGCTATACAGTGTAAATACACGCAACGAGCATATGGATTCAGTGAAATAGTTGGCCACATCAACAATATTCTATTCGGAAAGATGAGGGCGCAGGTCCACTAGCCCTCCAGTGTGGATTTGTGTATTGTACGTGTGCATGCGTGTGTGTGTGTGTGTGAAGCAAAGCCAGGGCGTGGCACTAAACAAGAAGCAAATAAAAGTGTTTTCCCTGCACCTTATGGGGGCCGCCTGGCACGTGAGGCAGACACACTTAAAGTAAAAAGCACATCAACGAGGCGGCAAAGCCGGGGTAGAAACAAACGTAGTGCAGTCGTGGTCTCAAGCTTCTTTTCACATGTTGCTACCCTCCCCTTCCCCTTAAAGCCATGGCTTTTTTCATTTGGATTGAACAAACAATTGCATTTCAACAAAACAAAACGCAGGTTCACATTAGCAAGACGTGGAATATAAAACTAAAAAGGAATTCACTGTGAGGAGCGTAGGCAAGGTGACGTACTGAGGATATTGTTTCAAGGCAGCCCTCCGTGACACCGAGTAAAAACACGCAACCACGTGGACGCGGCGCCAACAGTCAGGCTCATCGAGCGAAGCTTTGCAGTGCGGGGCTTCAGACCGGACCTTCCGCTTCATCACAAAGCTGCACACAGTCCACAACTTTGGGCTTTTGATCTCTTAACCCCCCCAAGAGTTGCCTTCACGAAGCCGTCTGCATGCCAGTAGAGTGAGGTGGTTGTTTGGGGTTAAGGCAGTGAACAGTAGCGTTGACAAGCTAGGGAGTTTACGCTCCAAAGCAACTACTGGTGGAGAGTCCATTGTTTCCCGTCTCAACACATCCACTCCGACTCTTTCCTTACCATGCACAGGACAAATGATATAAATGCTCCACAGTCATTTACTTTTCTGTCCATACATTCAATGTGTATGTTGGAGAATTAGTAAGAAAACTGGTGGCAACCAAGAGATAAATATCATAAATACTTTCTTCTTCCAGCCCAACTACAAGTGTTCAGTTGGTAGAACAAAAGAGGACAAGAGTCAGGAGGGATTGTAGTGTCGAGAGTGGGCAGCGGGGCTTAGAAATCCTCCTGTGAGAACAGTGCAGGAGGCGTGTGGGTGTGGCCTCCTGTGAGCTCTGGTCCCACGACTCGTCTCTTTGGGGGCAGAAAGTGCAGGAGTCCATTAACGCTCCTGGCTCCTCCTGTGTCCCAAGTTTACATTCAGTCCCACGTCAGGAATACCCAAAAACTCTACGACGGGGAAATGAAAAGATGACTTGGCGAGTCAAAAGAAACAATCATTAACCACGGGGGAGGGGAGGTGCCAAAAGGAGAAAAAAAAAAGCATCTTGGAGGGAGGGGTTTACCCAAACAAGATCATCCTCTGCAAACGTTCCAACAAAATGTTTGCCCCCACCTCCTGGAGCAAAAAAAAAAAAAAAAGTACTCTGACAAAATCTTTTGCGTTAAAAAAACAAAACTGGTTCTTTCAGAGAACGCTGCAATCCAGACCTCTCGGTTTCCTCCCACTTCTGAATGGAACCTCACAGATTTCTGTCGGCAAAAATCAAAAGAGCCACGATGTTTCCGGCTGCTTCTGGGTGATCATTTGTGTCGGGGTGTGTTCTTCTTCCGTTTTCGCTTAAAGAAGCAGCAGCACCTGCAGGTAAGAGACACACATTAAACTGCAAATGAGACAAATGAGGATCCATAACCTTATCTTTTTGATCCTGAATATACAGAGGATGAGCTACAGATTTGAGAAGCTGAGCCCGACAACTTTTCCATTTTTGATCCAATACCGATACTGTAGTCTTGAGTATCAGCCGTTTTCCATATCAATCTGATATCTGCGTGAACCATACATACTTTTATTACTTAAGTGGAATTACTCAAACAGAGCAATAACTAGCAACAGTGGGTATGAGAAAAAAACGACCAATTTATTTCTTTAAGTGTATAATATTACACGCTTATTATATATATATTCACAATGTAGTGGCAGAAAGGCATAATATAGTGAGGTTCGAGGCGCTTTAAAGCGTTTAAACAGTTTTCTCCCCACCAACAGGGGCTGGCCATTTTTTCTGTTACAGCTAATGACTGCTTGTTGTCCCGTGGGAGTTTCCAGTGTAGTGCTGCTTCAAATGTGCAATGAGTTTGGCCGTAGTAAACTTCCCTGGTTCAGATGCAATGTCTTTTTCAAACTTTTAACAAAACAAAAATACAATTATACGGCCGACAACTTGGGCTTTATAGACGTGCTAGAGCAAAGTCTATAATAAAGTCTATAATAAATAATTGCATGTATCGGAGTACTTAAGTCAAAGATTTTAGATACAGGCCCATACAATCTTATACGATTTTTTGTAATAGTGATATTGGAGCATTATCTGATATCAATATCGGATTAGGACACCACAATCTAGTTTAGACACAAAAAAATATATATATATTGTAGTATATTGTAATTCCTAAAGCTTTGATGTAGGAAATTTCCAAATTTTATGGAAACCATGTGAAGCTTGACCAGATAGTCTACAAGATTTAGGAGTGGCATAAAAATGAAACCAGTGATATTTTATAAACAGCCCACTTCATGATATGGCACTTTCCCATCGTGTACAATATCGTTTTAAACATACACACAAGTCTAAAAAGTTAGAAATGTAGCATAGGGCCCCATCAATTTGGCACTCTCACAACAGATTGTTTAAGAACCTCAGTGTTAATAGGAAATACGGGGAAAAGGGCTTTGGAAGATTAAAACAGCAGCACCAGAGGTTGAAAAATACGGTGGAATAACACAAACTGCAAAATTAGACACACAAAAAATGGAGTGCGAAGACACAATGAGCAAGAGTAGTTAATAAAAAAGACAAAAGACAACAAAGCTGTAGATCATGACATAGGACAGTGACTGGGTCCTCTTTTAACCATCTTTGAAGGCAATCCCTATAAAGGACTGTGTGTGTTACGTTACTTAGCGCCTGGCTTGAATGATTATTTGGACATGTGACACAATGTGTTGCAAGAGTTGTCTTTTACGATTCAAACCCAACACGTGGGCTGTGCCCAGCCTAGGCTGATCCACTCCCTGTCCCATGAGTCTGAAGTGGACGAGCAGAGAGGGACTCACCACAGGTTGAGCATTTTCACGCAGCTACAGAAGAGAGAGGAAAGAGTGTAAAGAGAAAAGAAAGATTAATACAGCGAGACCCAGATGATGAGGACGGGCACGTGCAACACACACATGCACATATGGACACACGATAACTGAGGGGAGCTTAGAGCAAGAAAATGATAGTTTCTCAGGTTTTCTAAGCAGATCCTTTGATACCAAAATAAGTGGATTTGTAACATAACACTTATCAGTGGCACGGCAACAACTAAAGTTAGCTTAGGCAGTCGACAGAATGGTCAGTTTTTGTATAGAGTGGATACGATGGTGACAACACCTTGACTCGTGCTAAGCCAGTCATCTTATACTAAAAAACAAAAACTATCCTGCACTGTTATTCTGTGTTGTGTGTACTTGGTCAGTCGGCGTGCTGAATTCATTGGCAGGTTATTAGGCAACTGCTGACGCAGTTATCACCCTGCCACCTACACACCCTGTGTTACAAAATGCAAACCAATTCAGGCTTTACCAGTTCCAATGGTATTATGAGGTTTTTAAATGACAGAAGATTAAGCATCTGATTTTATTTTTATGTATCATTTGCTATCCAGATAGTTAATAAAAGAAGTGTATGCTACACTCCTTGTATACCTTTTGTGGATTTAAATAAAAACATGCTTCCCAGGCTCCATGTAAGTGTGCACTAAGTTTACATTTGTGAAATGCAAGATGAAGACCAGAAAAATACATGGAGATATGTGTAGTAATTATGAATTACAGCTATAGTATCAATTATATAGACCCTTTTCTAAGCGGAATCATCTGATTCAGGAGGTCATGAGACGTCGGCATTCACACTTGTGTACATTTGGCCTCTACAATGTCCTGCAAATTGCTGCGGCAATGCATGTCATTTGTTTATTAATTTACGGCACACCAGAAAAGTGTGACGACTCTTTGCTTTAGTAATTCATCAGTTTGCAAGGGACCTACAAGAGGTCGATGTCTCCATAGAAGAAGTTCTTGCAGCTGCAGAAAGAAAATGTGCAAAGAGCAGGAAGGAGGCATAAACTACTCAAAAAAAGGCACACAATGTGTGGTAGAAGGAATCGCTGACTAGAAACGTCGCTTTGGGCTTTATGATCTCTTAAGAGAAATTCACAAGGAAGATCCAAGACGCTACAGGAATTACTTGAGAATTAGCCCCAACTTGTAGCATCAAGAGGTGGTTTACCCACCCATTCAATGAATGAGTCACAATTTTGATGAGTTTGGACTCGACTTGAAATGATCAAAGACTTGCAACTCACCGAGGATTTAGCTATCACTAATTCAGGACTTGACTCGGACTTTAGACTGCCGACTTGAAAATACTTGATTTTCAGTGAGTGAATGTGTTGCGTCATGTGTGTCATATGGTGTTTACTCAAAAGTAGGTCGATTTGACAATTGCTGCCGAGTGTGTAAACAACGTCAGCAAAGACGCCACTCATATCGAACAGGTGTGTGAATGGACACCAATGGAGGACGAATCATCACTGCACAAAAATAGAAACAAGTGCAAAATGATTGTGATTTATGAGGGAACAATCTTTTATAGCATCTCTGATGTTCCATTTGGATACACTACACTATGTGTACTGGACTGATACAGAGACAGTACTCAGTTAATCTTTTAGGCTGATTTGACAGTAGATGTAATTACAGTATGCAACTTGAGCAAGAGTTGCTGCAGACTGGCAGTTGTAAGCCAATGTTTGGTCCATAATAATTAATAACAACTTACTTGTCACCTTGTATGCATTTCAATTCAGAAATTCAGATTTTTTTTTTAAAGAAACTGATCGCATACTCTTAGTCAGCTTGGCCACGTGACATTGAGCACTTTTTGCCAAGTAGGTGGTGACCCATACTCGATGGCGTCATTGTTGCTCGAGGCGCTGAAAAGCAGGTGTAATAGGCTCCAAATCAAAACCTTGGTATAAGTCTTTACGAAGATGACTCAAATGAAATGCACAAGAACAATCAGGACATACAAGCTGACAATTCCACAGCATATCAAAAGACAGCAACAGAGAGAGGAAAAGAGGTGGAGAGCAAGAGCAGGAAAGAAAAGAGGCAGCAAAAGGACATGGAGGAGAAGCTGTGGCTGCATGACACATACTTGGCCTCATCCACCACTTCCACCTCTGCCTGGGCGGTGATCGGTGCATTGGAATGCGCTGCTAGTGGATCGTCAGCATTCAGCTCCCCGTTGGTCGAGCTGACCACCTGTGGCGCACACACACACACCTTAACAACTCAGATGTCAACATATTGGCTGGCATCAAAAATCAATTGAGTGCGGCAGTGACTTTAGTGCGTGACAAAAACGCTACTTTCATTGTATGGGTGTGTGTCAAGTAAAACTGAGCGTAAAACTGAAGCTGCACATCCAATAACACAGAAACCATGAATTGGCTCTATTATGTAGTGTGGGCATGATGAAGCCACAAAAGTGACGCTGTTTCTGTAGCAGTTTATGACACGTTATGGCACTCTGGTTTGTCTCCTATAAGGAAGATGTGTACAAAACACATTTTTACTCATATACTATGGTTAGTATAACTATAAATATTTGCATTTGATTGTCTTCAGCTATTCCATCAGTAAAGGACGACTTTTATCATTATGGGTTTTGGGAAACCCCCACCTACTTATTGCTAGTTAGTTGTAGCACTCACTAAATGAGCTTGCTTGCGTCCACTCTGTCGGCTGTATTTTGTTATATGGGTATTGTGCTTTATCCCTTCTTATCTGTGTGCAGAGCTGGAGAGTTACAGATGGGTGTTTGCTGACCAGGAGATGTTCTACTAATAAAATACCAACGATCTACGCAAACGTACTTTTAACATGTTACACAGTAAAGTATTTTATTTGATGCACGAAGCAAGAAGATATGGCCTGCGCCAGACAGGCACAGCAATAGTTGTTTGTAGTTTCCCTGTTCTACCAGTACGTTTTGTGTGTAGGCATTGTAAGAGTTAATGGAGAGTGCCAACATGTAGACATTTTCCTAAGTACAAGTATGGGATTTACTGTGCATGGGAATGGTTTTACACACGCTCTACGCATACATCTCTGCAGTGGTTTGCTTTGTATGATATCAAAAATAGGCAAAAATGTTGATAGCTCTAGTCAATATACTCAAAGTTGTGTATCCTGTTTTGCCTGAAACACTAGGATAACATGTCTGGTGTCATGGATGACTAAGGACATTTAAAAATAGTTACATTTAAGTGTCTAAAAACAGGATATTTATAGTACATTTTTAAATGAAACGATTATTCGATTACCAAAATAGTATTTGATTATTTGTATACTCAATCAATAATTGATTAATCGTTACAGCTCTAGTAATGTTGTATACAGTAACCCTGCAATGAACCAAAACGTTTGTGAAAATTATGTCCCAAAAGTCGTAAAAAGGTTTTAGAGGTCCAACGGTCAAGCATTTGGTGTGACCCCAGTTTTTCATTAAAACACGTGGAACTATGAAGATGGGAAGTCACTGGCAAAGAAGGGAAAATGTAGAGGTTTTCCAGGAAAAAGATTGACAGGTACGGGTATTGACAGGTGGGAGAGTTTAGCAAATCTCAAAGCCCAGCATAATTCATTAAAATAAAATAAAAAATTAAAATTGAGGGATTTTTACTTTTTTGGGTGAAACCTTTTCCAAAAGGACCACCCTCAACAAGGGATGTACAGAGAAGAAGACTATATAGCAGAATTACAGGAATAGTAAGTCACGTATTGAAAAGATTAAGTATTTTGCAATGGAGTGTCCAGCATTGCAGAGTATTGATAAGTGCCATGTCACTACGGGATGACACTACGTTGAAGCAAGAGATGACTGTCAAAAGGCACATGGATGAGTGAGCATAATGAAAAATGGAAGATTACTGCTAGAATTAGCTAGCTGCCAACTGACTGTATGTACACTCCACTTGTTAGGGTTTTATTTTCAAACAATATTCTTGTACTTTAGAAGTCTTAAACTAAAGTAAAACAAATGTTTTCCCGATGGTACAAACCAGCCTGCGGATGCAGTTTTAGTCTACCATGTGTAATGTAATGAAAATCAAATTCAATACCTATGGAGGGAAATTGTTTAGAATAAAAATGAACTGAGATCAGCCATTAAGTTCTCACTATACTGGGAAAGAAACGTTTCTCTTTAAAACCCATTTAAGAGTTACAGTAAGAGCATGCATCCTGCCATGCAAGAAGTGTCTTCATCTCATGTGGAACATAAAGGTGTACAAATCTGCTATCAAAGTCTGCTGCTACATCATATCATTGTTGACTGTGCTGGGGGCACCATGATGGCATGCGGATGGTGGTGTGGGGAAAAATATCACTCTCCAGCCAGAGACACAGACTGCTGATCTGTCTCATACCCCTCATCAGCTCTTTTACGCATTCTAATACATCAGATGCAATTCAAAGTAGCAGAACAAATACAACATATCGTTCTCACCATGTCAGAGAGAATGTTCTTTCCTACTAAATGGTTGCGTAACAACTCATTTCAACATCATTTTCATTCAAAATTGCTTTAAAATCATTTGAATGTTGTTCATTACAAACTTGATACAATGCCACCGAGTTGCTATGAGACAGATCCGACTCCACAGATCTGGAGGGCGCTACTGGCTGATCAGGTGAGGGGTGTATACCTGCACTGAGCCCCCATGCCTGTCCGCTGCCAGGTGGGAGGTCAGATAGGAGTTTGCTTGGCGACTGGGCTGCACCTCCCACGCTCCTCGTCGATCAGAGACTGCAGTCTGTTCAGGAGTCAGGGACGCCGAGTGATGGGAGGGAAGGCGGGTTAGGGAGTGCAATGGGAGAGGGAAGGGTGATGGAATAGTTGCATTAGGAATGATGGGTATTTTGAGTGTGCCAGGCCAGGTTCATGCAAAGCACCATGAAAAATGGAAGAAGAACAATAATCCAACAAAATAATAAAGTGAAACCAAACCAAGCAAGGCTTCAGCCAGAGAACTGAACAAGAAACATATGTGCCTGAAACCAAATTAGGTCAAATTATCTACAACTGGTTTCCGTTTAAGAAATGAACAAAGCCCCCCTTAATTTTATTCCTATCAATTTATACTCAACACAGGGGTATACGATTATTTTACTAACTGTAGGCAGAGCACAGGAGCAATATGTTTTGACTGCAGTCTAAACTGACCTGACACAGAAATACAAAAACCTTTGGTACCTGATTTCTTATTGGTGGGTGTGCTGAGGTCCGGTCTCTGTGAGGATGGCTTTCTCTTGTGACTGCAGACGCCCCAGAGTCTATATGGACGGATCCCACCGGTGTGGGCTGCAGGGAACAACTCATAAACAACATGTGCGCCACATGATGGTCACATTTGATGTGTTTTACTTACAATCTGCCTGCCAACCCAGTCGTATGTGTAGTCAAAGGTGTATCCCTTGCGCTCAAACAGTTCCGTGAATAAAGTCCTCAAATATTCATAGTCAGGCTTTTCAAAAAAGTCCAGTCGTCTTACATATCGCAGGTAGGTGGCCATCTCCTCTGAATGAAACAATAAAACACTGTTAGAATTCGGGATGGGTAACATTGTGATGACCTAGAAATGATTTGTTGTTGCTAATGAAATCAATAAGCCATATGTTCAAGACAGCCTGTGCAGTAGGGCTGCAACTAACAATTATTCTCATAATCGATTAATCGGTTGATAAATCAATTAATCGGATTTTTAAAAAGACACTTTTAATTTTCCCTTCTTTGCAGTAATAACTAATAAGAATGCATGAATGGACGTTTTCCCTCCAAAAATCATAGCAAAGAGGAAGATCTCAGTCACCGAAATTGAAGTAGCAAAGTATAAACCATCATTTGACAAAGGTCACAAACACTGCAATTTCACTGTTCTACCAGTAGGTTTTGTGTGTATGCATGGTAGGAGATAATGGAAAGAGTGCAGAAATGTAGGCATTTCCCAAAGCACAAGTACACACAAGTATGGGATTTACTTTGGGAATGCTTTTACACATGCTCTATGCACACATCTCTGCAAGATATCAAAAAGAGGCAAAAATGTTGACAGCTCTTTTTCAAAGTCAAAGGTGATGTGTGTGAAATATCTCGTTTTGCTTGAAACACAAGATAATGTCTGCTTTCATGGATCACTGAAAAAATTTAAAAAATAGTTATATTGGAGTGGCTAAAATCAGGATATTTTTAGTACATTTTTTAATTAAACGATTAATCGATTGCCAAAATAGTTGTCGTTTATTTGGATAATCGATTAATAATGAATTCATTGATTAATCGTTGCAGCGCAACTGTGCAGATTTACAGCCTTGTACAACACTGGCAGATGAATCTGAATACCTGGGAAGTTCTCACATAAGACCTCAATGGGAGTGTTTCGTTTAGTGTCTCCTATCTTCTGGTATCGTTCTTTCAGTGTGTCAGCCTGCAGGAGATCCAACACAGGTATAACACAATACATTTCAACACATTCCGTCACTAAGCAGTAATTGAAAATTACGGAAGGCATACATAAGTGTGTATTATCCTTCCTTGCTTATTAATAATCAAGATAATATGATATTATTAATAATAGAACATGAAAATATTGCCAATGATAAGTGAATGTTCACTTCTGACCACAACTGTATAGAGTATCTCACAAAACTGAGTACGCCCTCACATTTCAGCTACCATTTTATCGCAGTATACCTTCGCAAGAGACAATACTATAGAAATGAAACTTGGACATACTTAACCGTAGTCATGGACGTGTGGTGTTGCCAATCAATATTGTGTTATTTTCAGTGGACGAGGTTTATAAGATGTAAGCTGTTCTATAAATGGTTTACAATATTTCAATTACATCACATTTCAGCTGCCCAATCATGGCCTTACTTTCTGCCATTCTTACATTTTTACTGTGTAGTCTTTTGTCCAATGACAAAAATAATAGTGTCAAGACTGTGCTAACTTTGATTTTTTACTTGTTCCACTTTTGAAAATCAAACTGTATCAAACAGTACTAAAGTGGGATCTCAGCCTTAAAAGTATCGCTAGATTTTTCAGAGTTATGATGTCAATTTTAAGATTATGGTATTATTATTTTAAGATTATTATCTTTTTTTATTATATTTTACTGACATTGAAACATGATGATGGCTGCGCTGAAATTTGAAAGGGTGTACCTTTTTGAGTAACTCCTTTTCCCCCATTCACCAGATTTAAAGTTGTCCTACCTTTAGTCCTTGCCATGGCAAACTTCCCCGAAGGAAATACATGAACATGTGACCTAAGGCCTCAAGGTCATCTCTTCGGCTTTGCTCTACATCAAAAACATTTCATAACTTTTAAGAAACCGGTTTCAAGATCAAAAACACCACTTTGGAGGACTTCATGCAAAAAAAAAGCCAAAAGGCGTCATCCCAAAGCGTACCTTTGCCCAGATGTGTGTTGATGGACATGTAGCGGGCAGTACCAGTCAGGCTCTTATGTTCCCGGTATGGAATGTGTTTTTTGGTCTCAGGGTCGATGTACTCTTTGGCCAGGCCAAAGTCAATGATGTGGATGATGTGCTCCTTTTTATTTCCTTGCCGTCCGATGAGAAAGTTTTCAGGTTTTACATCTCTATAAATGAGGTTTTTAGAGTGCACGTACTCCATTCGAGATATCTGTTGACAAAAGACCAATGTCAGAAAGTAGCAAGAGAGGAGGGAAACATAAAAAGCAGAAACCTATTATATCTCCATCTCCAACTAACTTGGGTGTGGCAATAAACTTTTCGACCTGAGGGTCACAGACAAAAAAGGTTTTTGTTAGAGATGTTGTTCTGTACTAGAATTCTTCCTTCTCTGTGTTGTTTGAACGAAACACCTAAGCATTAAAGCTTCAGTTATTCAACCCCCGTTGTAATTTACATTTACATTCAATAATTGACCAGTAAAAAAAGTGACAATTTTTGTTTTGTTGGTTTACTGCCAACTACTAGCATTGTTAGTAAGAACGAAAAGGAAAGTAAAGATCAATACAAAAGTGCAGACAAACGCGCAGCATAACAAACTGCTTTGCAGTCGACCTTCACAGCTACATTTCACAAACTTTCCTTTGACACAGCAAGGACTCAAAAGTAACCCACAAAGTCAAAATAACGGTTAGAGAAATGCACAATGCTTATTATTATTATTGTAAGATTTTATTGGTACTGCCTTTGTCAAAAAGCAACCATACTGTAATTGTGTTGCTTTTGTATACGGTTACTCTCAACACACGACGATAAGTGATGTACACTTTGCAGTATATCTAGATAGTATTGTATTAATAGAACTCTACAATGACAAGGGTAATAATGATCTGAACTTGGCAATAATACCCCTTACATTTAATCTAGTGTTCATTCTTTACTGAAAAACATTTAACAGATCAGTCTTCAACTGTTTTCAATGCAATTTAAGACAATTTGTTGACAAAATGTGCACGTATTAGTAATAATTAGGTGTGTAACTAAATAAATATATTATATTTAATTAATCAATCACATGATAGATGGCAGATAATAACTTTGCCGGCCTCCATGTTTTGCCATGTTCATGCGTGTCTGTTTTCCTTGTTCACGTCTCCAAACAGGCAGAAAAAAGGATTTCATACACAAGTGTATGAAACGCGTGAGCTTTCTTGTCAGTCATACAGGTGCTTTGTCTCTGATGTTAGGCGTGGCCGCTAGTATAAACACAGCCTTGTGAGGAACAATGCAAGGTAACGGACAAAGATGACTGCAAAGCCAAATGCCACAGCCCTGGTGTGGCAATAGAATGGATTCAAACCAAATGAGCAAGGTGAGCTCATCAACACGGATGAGCCAATATGCTGAATTTGTTCTAAAATGGTGGCAACAAAAATAAACTTGCCCAAAAAAATTACACCTTGAGATGCAGACTGTCAACACTCACCGAGACATTTGGTCAGCAAAGTAAATACAAATTAAAGCACAAAACGGTGTACGTTCTCTGGAAGCCTAGTTTGCTACATCGCAAAATAAAAACTGCTCTTTAAAGCAAAGTTGGAAAAAAACAGCATTTCAAGAAATGGTGCAAATGTTTGACATACAGTGCAAGTTGCACACAAATGCTAATTCCACAATATTAGAGAGTAAAACATGACACATTAAAGGATATAGTGCATTATTATGACATACTATCACTATTGTAACATTAATTGTCCCAAAAAGCGTTGACAAGAACATCATTTAGCATCAGTTTGTAGAACGGTAAACATGGACCCAATCATGGAAATGCTTGGAAATTCTTCGTCCCGTCTCATGACACCGCTAGTGATAATTAAAGGTCACCTTGTGAACAACTCACCAACTGGATTGCAATCATTAGGACAGTCTTCAATGAAAAGGTCCTATCACAGAGGTCAAAGAGGTCCTCCAGACTTGGGCCCAACAGTTCCAGAACCATGGCATTGTATTTCCCACAAGGCCCAAAGTAAAAAACCTGGGGCACACCTTCGGCTGAAACACATAGAAAAGACAAATATTCAGAGTCCAAAAGAAAAATGTCAACATAAGCCTGCATAGTGGTCTATACTGTGGAAGCTGTGACAGCAATACTGATTGTTTTTGCAGCCTCCTTTGACAAATTCAAATGGAAGGTGAACCATAGACCTATGGGATGAGGTGCCCCAAAGGAGGTCAGAAGTATAAAATGAAACATGCAGTTTTCCCAAAGTCCAAACTAAAATGATATGCTATGTCACACAGAGGTTCTAGAAAGATTCACTAATTTAAAAAGTGCACTTTAATGTGTGTCCAAAACAGTTCATTAGAAAGAAATCCCCACGTGTTTCACTTTTTAATTTATAAATAAATCCCGTATTTTTATCAAAAATGATGGCAGACACGAGATTATTGGGCACAAAAAAACACAAGAGCGTATTAATCGCCCTGCCACTGATTGCAAACAACAAATCTCCCGCTAAATACCAAATAAAAGATTGTGTCAGATGATAAAGGCAACAGTTTGACAGTGTGTTGAGCAGTAAGTGTGCAGTTGTAAAATACGTGCTGATCAAGATAAAATTTGATCTGATAACTTTAAGCATCTTTAGTAAAATATCTGTCTATCTTTGAAATATCAATTGTGTTCCTATTATAGCATAAAGCAGGGGATTTCAAAGTGTGGTACAGTGAGCCTCCTCTCAGTGAACACAACATGGCTGAAGACACCCCTACTCCTCCAAAAAATATTTTTCATTCATATTTAAAAAAAAAAAGTATAATATGTTAGCTTAGCATGTTTGAAAAACAAGTTGTCTTTATTCTTCGCAAGCTGCAGCGCCTGCATTAAAGAATTCTGGCACCTTCAAGATGGAGGCCCACCTCAAATTTGGAAAAGCTGTGTAGAGTAATAATCCCAACAGGTGGACTTGTATCGTGGGATGAACTAAATGCTCTTGCCAACATAAGGACAAGTATGAGTCATGCTGTTCTCCATCCTGTGTTTTTGGACATCATTATGCTGTTCTGTGGGTTACTAATTGCACAGCAGGCAGCTCATGCCTGTGGGAGGCGTACCATGTGCTGGTTTGGAGATATTGTAAATAAGTGGATAAATGGCCATTCAACATTTGCAAAAGTTCCAGAGCATATGAGACCCGCTGTTTTGGTTCTGGATTCTGAAAGAACTAACATGTACTGACCCATCCATTCACTCTAAAATGTTCAATTTTCTCTGTAAACCTGCTTATGAATTGGGTTAAAAGCATTAGCTTATGAGCCGGACAGTGTGTGAAAGGAGTGCTGGTGCAATGTTTCATTCCTGCAAATACCCAATCACAAGCGTGTCCACCTGACCTTGAACAAAACCTTCTGATCTTCTCAAACCCTGCATCAATTGCATAGAAACATGACAGTGAAACTACTTTTGCAGATAGCATACACCAAAAGTCCTCATGTTTGGAAAGCCAACACACTGAATAACCCTCATTAGTATCAAGTGACAGATGGTTGCATGCAGAAAACAACAGCTGATTGGGAATGTGAGTCAATGCACATTAATTCAGAAAGATGTACAGGCACTATGACAACAACAGTGGCTGTGCGGAATGAGGTTTAACAGTGATGTCACATTATCCCATCTGGAGGAGAGACAAGAGTCAGATTAGTACTAAGAAAGGCAACCCCGCTCTCTAAATATTTAATGAATTTCCGCACACAGTTGCCCTTTTCCAGCCTTGGTCTTTGCGAAACAATAGACAGAAGGTCTACGCTCCAAATTGTAAAGAAACCACACCACAAAAACCATTCTTTAACACATTACATAGAATAGTTTAAAGTGGAGTTTGTTGCTGTCTAAAATGTTAAAAGTTGCCACCAATGTTCTTGCATATTTGTGTTTTAAGTTTAGTTTGTTCCTAAGATCATATTTCTCTTCTCTTGTTGAGAAAAATTGTGAGAAATTATTCGGGAACTGGTTATTGTTTGCTTTATGCATCATTTTAGCGGTTTGAAAATGTACCAGATCAGCAAATTGTAATAATTGTGATTTTTAAAATAGTGGGGTGCGGTCTCTATATTATGGAATATCCAGATTGATCTTTTTTGCAGTACAGTAAGTGAGTGAAGTGTACTTTTGTAGTTATTTCCCCATATCTCCACACAATAATTTAGATATGGAAACACCACAAAACCGTAGAGTATGGAGTGATTTTTGATCCAGGACAAATTTTGTTTTATTTAGCATTGAAGTATTTCTTGCTACTTTATGTTGTATGTTTTGATGTGGGGTTTCCAACTCATTCTGTCATCAATTATAACTCAAAAATGTGTGTTCATTCACCTTTTCAATTTCTTCATCAATTTGTATTTTCTCAAGTATATCATCTGCTTTTACCAAATAGCGTCATTTTAGCTTTACTTAGATTCAGGGATAAACTGACTTCATCAAACCATCTTTTTAGTATAATTATTTCATCTGAAACTTTTCTTATTAGGTCTTGTGTGTTTTCTCCAGAGCAAAAAGTGGTGGTATCATCTGCAAATAGTACTTGCTTTAATTACTTTACAGATGTTTTTAATGTATCGGTTAAATAATTTTGGTCCCAGTATTGACCCTTGCGGTACGCCAAATACTATTTTTAAACATGTAGATGTACAAGTCTATTCTCCTAGCTTCACATCTTGCTTCCAGTTTGCTAGGTAGCTTTCAACCTAATTCAGATCTAACCCTCTGATTTCATACCTTTCCAATTTTGTAACTAGAATGTTGTGATTGATTGTATCAAAAGCTTTCATTAACCCCCATGAATACGGTGGCTCCACGCTTTGTACGGTCTATAGCATTTAAAATTTCCTCTGTGCTTTCAATCAGTGCCATAGAAGTGGAAATATTAGCTCCGCATCCGTATTGGCTGTCCGCAAGTATGTTATTATTATTAGGAAATTTGGCCAACCTATGGTTGAATTATTCAGCATAATTCAGCAAAATTTCCAAAATCTTCAAAAAGTTATAACTCTTCAAAGATTTTGGAAAATTGTGCTAATGATGAAACTGGTCGGTAGTTTGTGAACTGATATTTATAAGCAAACCGAAGCTATGGCTCGCAATTTTGGCATAAATGTGACATAAACCTAAAAGCACTCCATACTTCAATAATGCCAAAGCGGCTCAACAACTCATCTCTTTCAGGCAAGCTCTGACTAGCAGGGAAACAGGCCCCAGAACCGTACAAAATACTATGGCTGCTACAATATCACATGAATATGTACAAATGGAAAATGATGTCAACAAAGGTTTAAAAATCCTTAATTATCACACTTTCTCCAAATATCTCTGACCAAAGTCACACGTAAATTTGCAAGCAATGGTTCATTTTGTTTTTTACTTTGTCGGCAATCGCTTATTCCGACATCAGTCAGCTGGTCTGAGGCGTGCTGAAATAGGCGGGTTCCACTGTACACGATCAACCAATCCATGTTACAAAAGGTCAAACAAGAGATGAGTTTAGGACGGAAATGCATCCACCTGCAGTATGAAGTGCGTTAGTGCTGCAAAAACTCCAAAGCTATATTTCTTCTCAACATGAAATGCTCTCATCAGCATCGTCCTTGGCTGCACAAGGCTGACCGCTTCTTTTTACACAATCTGTCCAGCACAGTCCCAGTGTCCATGTATAGTTAGCAATCAAATGCCATATGGAGTGGCACATTATGCTGTTTTGGGGATAAATGCTGCAACTCATTGCAAGGCCTTTTTTAAGCGCTCAGGGGCGGAGCGCTCAGGGGGAGTGGGTCGGTTCGGCTCCGGGTCTCAGTCGGCTGCAATGTTGGGAGGAGTGCCGTTGTGTGTGTGTGTGTGTGTGTGTGCGTGTGTGTGTGCATAGGATTGTGGCTGTTTTTAATGGTTGGTTATCTGGGTCAATACATCCACATTATGGACTCTAGCTGGTGTTCATGCCACTTGTTTCCGGAACAAAGTGGCATGAACACAAGGGGTGCACCCTTTTTTTTATTTTAGAATAGCATGACGTGCTACTGACACTCATATGGCTGCAATATATGCTGCTTTTAGCCCAAAACAACCACAAGGGTGTTTTAGGATGATAGCAGAAAAAATTAGATCAGATTACGTCTACGTCAAGTAGTTGGTACTCAATACCAACTACATTTTCTTTTTACTACTTTTATTAAGTTGCAAGGTCATTCACTAAGGATACACACCCAGACAATGTTGAAGATCAAGTTGCTAAAGCTGTTTAATATCAATACACTAAAACAAAGGTATGGGATAATCAACTGTTATGTAAATAATGCAATCAGCTCTATGGCAGATAAAAATCGGAAATATGTAAGAGAAAGCAAAACACAAGCAAAGTTTCATGTCAGCATACCTGTAGTTCCAAGGGTTTTGTAGAACCGGTACTCTAAATGCAACTGCGGTGCCCTTGACTTCACTGGTTCCTGTGTACAAGAAAGTGCCAAAGCAGCAGTTAAGTCTGAGACAATCCCACCAATTATGGAGTGTCAACTCATGAAAAGTACAGGGAAATGCATTTAAGATTTGTAATATACAGTATGTAATAAGGAAGAAGCTTGGTTGCTTGAATAGTGTGATTGCGTAACAGTAAACATGCACGAGCATGCAACGTAGACATGGAGTATCAGTCATATATCATAGCCAGTCATAACCATCAACATGCATGCATAAATTTGTCTGCAAGAAAAAGTTGTCATTTTTTAACAGGTGAGTTCAAAAGACCTACTTTTGTTGTGGGAGTATTTTAAATCACGTCTTGAAATATGATACTGACGTGACCTTGTTTATTTATCCTTTATTTATCAAGGTAAGGCAACTGAAAACAGGGAAAAAATGTTTTTTTTTCCTCCCGGTCCTACTATCCCTCGCCCCCCCCCCCCCCCCCCC